>CM064543.1:3433476-3554487 GCA_032716605.1 Paralithodes platypus
CAAAAACAGGAAAAGGAAAAGTGGGGATTGTGCCTGAGTATATAGATAGAATAGATAGATTATTTATTGAATATTTTTTATATTTATTGACTATGCTACTGAGTGACTGATTGAAATTTTGTATCCACTCGTCACGTGTAGAGGTTTATGAATTTGGCGCTTAAGAGGAGACAGGCCGTTTCTCTGGACCTTCTTTTCCCTCATGTTAAGCCCCACTAGTTTTCAGATTTTAAGACGTTTGGCCCATTAGTTTGGCGATATTGATATCTTTAGCTCCATTTTGTTGCAAATTTAAGACCTATCGTGCCATTTAGGTGTCGATTTTTTCCTGGCGATCGATAGCAGGCCTGTAATTGTAGGAGGAACCGGCCTTTGGCCGGGAGATTTTTCTACCGAAAAATGTATACATTTATCTTGAGGGTGTGTCTAGGGAGTGTTTTTTTTTTTAAAGTTTGAGGAGGTCTAGCGAGAAACCTAAATAACAAATGAATAAAATAATTAATAGACCAAAAAAATAAAAAAATAAAATAAAAACCGCCCGTCTCCCCTTAAATGACAGGCCTAAACATTGATTCATTGATCACGCGTAATTGTGAGATATTCTACATGACTGTTAATGTTTTTCATTGCTATACTAATTATTTACTTGACATATTCGTTGGTTGAATGAATGCATATTAATAGACTTATTTGAACATTATATCGATTAAATTACTTAACTTATCGGGAGAAAACATTTCGAATTTGTTTAGGTTACTGATTGAGAGATGTTATGACAAACTACGCCATATATTGTTTGACCTATAGAATATTTGACTTGAGTTCGTTATTGAAAGATTGAATAACTATTATCAATTGTTTGACCTATTGAATACTTGACTATGCTGTTTTGTGATTGACTATTTTATTGATTGATCGACTTGCAGAGTAATTGGCTACACGTATGACTGATACTAACTACGTCATTGATCGACTTGCAGAGTAATTGGCTACACGTATGACTGATACTAACTAATTGATCGACTGATTAGCTTACTCACCATGTAATTGTGTGACTGACTGATCAATTAAATAGCAAATTAATTATTGATAAATTTGATATGTTACGGTATAAATAACATACAGTTAGCCAATCACTTACAAGGTTAACCACTTCAGTTACTTAATCAGTTAATAAGTCAGTTAGTCAGTTAGTAAGTCAATCAGTTAGTATATAATCGTCTAAGATAGCCAGAATAAACTATGAAAATGCGCCATAATCTTCAGAGGGTTAATCTTATATGCTTCCATTAACCCGTACAGTACCAGTGACGTCTTTTGCATTATAATCTGGAGAGTATTAGACGATTTTACTTAGCTTAGGAAGGACTTTTACCCATTAAAAAACTTGACAATCTCAATTAATCGTTTTAGCTACCGTATATCCTTCCTAAGCTTCATAAAATCGTCTAAATATAGCTAGACTATCATATAACACACGTCGCTGGTACTCAAAGGGTTAATATATGCAGGCTTGTTCAGTTAATTTAATCAAGGTATCATGTATGTGTTGTACAGGTGTGTTTGTGGGTGCTGGTGTTGGGTTGGGGGGCTGGCAGAGGGGTCACACAGCAGAACAACCGCCTGGGCGTCTCTCTTCCACCACCACCACCACCGCTGCTACAGGTAACATTATCAGGGGGCGGGTACGACTTAAAGGGGACAGGGTTGATTTTTATCTCTCATATTTAGTCCCATTAGCTTTGAAATTTTAAGACGTTCGTTTCATTAGTTTGGCGATTTTAAGACCTTTGCCTCATTTTTTTGTCAACCTTTCGTGCCATTTAGGTGTCGATATTTTTCCTGGCGAACGATAGCGAGCCTGTAATCCTAGGAGGATCCGGCCCTAACGACAAATTTACAACTATATCTTGAAAGGGGGTCTAGGGTTGTTTTCATAAGCTTAATGGAGGTCTAGCGAGGAAACTATAATTATAATAGATGCATAAATATAAATGTAGACCAAAAAGTAACCCCTAGCCCCTTAACACTTACCGTGCAGGCATATTTCCGCTATATTAGGGCTCATTCAGGCGCTCCTGAATGATTGAGCAAGTGTCTCTATTAAATTAAATGTATTCAGCCAAAACTAGAAGAACATAGCTTTAAAATGACACCAGATCAATGTTCGTAGCCGCAGGGTTCATCCGCAGCGCTACTATAGACATCGGCAAATATTTGCTAATACTGAGCGAATGTCGCTAATGTCGCGCTACATTTGCCTTTGGCAGCGCTGCATATGTCTAGCGAGACATGGCTGATATCTCCCCTTAACCGAGGCCACCGAGAGTACTCTCGGTGGCCTCGCCTTAACCCCTACTGTACCGGCGACGTATTTTGTATTGGATTTCAACTACATCTAGACGATTTTATGAATCTTAGGGAGGACATATAGTATCTAAAAGGATTCATTGAGATAGTATGTAGCTACACGCCCGTCCTAAGCTGAATAAAATCGTCTAGTAATTGGCGGAATACAATGGAAAGGACGTCACCGGTACTGAGCTTACATTACTCTCTTTCATATCTAGCTAATTGACCACTTGCGAGTTTCAGGCTATAAGGAAGTTGGGGCCATACACATCGCTATTAAACAGAAATGCAATATTAGTGTAGGTTTCTGATGGATAAATAGTATGAAGAATTGAGTTGTATGTAAATGTGAATATAATTGGTAATGCATGCAAAAGAGCGGAACCTAAGAGTGAAGTTAATAATTATTGTGTCAATAATTTGGATATAATATATTATGTTGTGTCCACTTGCCACTCCCGAATTACGGCTCACTTTTCCTACGTTCTGCAAATTTTAGGTTTCATATGAAGCTGTACTATAATTGACCACTTGCTGCGTGTTTCGTTCTATAAGGAAGTTGGACCTGTAGATATTGATATTCAGCAGAATTACCTGTTAAAATGCGGTTGTAGTACATTTAAAATACATAAAACCCAATTCAACATACTCTTTAGCCATTAGAAGCCTACATAATTATTGCATTTCTATTTACCATCGATCTCTACAGCTCCAACTTCCTTATAGCCTGAAAATCGCAAGTGGTCAATTGACTATCCCACCACTTTCAGGATGTCCAGCTCGAGCAAGGCCCCAGCGATGCAGTGCTCGTGGGTTCCAGTCAAGAAGGCAACATTGCAGGGGTGGACGGTGACTCAGGCGTCATTGATAAGTTGGACGGGGATGTAGGCGGATCCTCAAGGGCCTTCCAAACCAACGACAACAACAACGTAGCTAAACAGTCCCCCTCAACCTCCTTCGGCCCCGTTTCATCGCCTTTCTTCTTCATGTGCAAGTACCCGAGGCCCGGAGAACCATCTGGGGCCCGGGAGGAGGATATCAGCATCACAGCGAGGTTCACGGGCGCCAGGAATCCTCAGGAGGGTTATGAACCTCACGCCGTCTATGAAGGTAAGGTTAAGAGGACAGTGGGTTTTTTTGGGGTTAATTTATTTATATATATAATTTTCTTTTTAGTTTCTTCCCTAGACCTCCATCAAACTTTAAAAAAAAAATCATCCATTAGATCCCCCTTCGAGATAAATTTGTAAATTTTTCGGTAGAAAAATGTACTGGCCAAAGGCCAGTTCCTCCTACACTTACAGGCTCGCTATCGTTTGCCAGGAAAAAGTGACACCTAAATGGCACGAAAGGTCCTAATATTCACAAAGAAATGGGGTGAAATGTCTTAAAATCTGAACACTAATGGGGCTGAACGTGAGGGAGGAAGGGGACCAGAAAAACGGCCCATTTTCCCTTAAAGTTGAGCGATCTTGCAGTACCGACATAGGGGAATATTAACCCCTTCAAGATTATGACTCACGTTGACAGTTTATTCTGGCTACCATTAGACGATGTTATACAATATAGGAAGAATCTGTGGTTATCAAGAGGGTAAATACCATCTCAATAAACCCTCTGAATTTCATATACCTTTCCTAATCTGAATATATTCGTCCAATGCTGGCCGGTATAAACAGTCAAAATACGTCATAATCCTCAATGGGTCAACCACATTATTATTTATACTATTGACCACAATAATGTGAACAAGTTGAATAAAATGCATCTGTGGACTGGCAACATTCTTACAAGTGTTTTTTTTTGGGGGGGGGATTTCTGGACCCCTTTCTCCCTCATGCTTAGCTCCATTAATTTTTTGGGGGGATTTCTGGACCCCTTTCTCCCTCATATTTAGCGCCCCATTAATTTCGAATTGTTAAAAGAAAGGTTTTAGTACCTTTCGTGGCATTTAGGTGTCGACTTTTTACTGGCGAGCAATAGTGAGCCTGCAATTTAGGAGGAATGGGCCTTTGGCTGGGCTGTTCTTCTACCAACAAATACATAAATTTACCTCGAAGGGGGGGGGGGGGGGTAAGCTTGATGGAGGTCTAGGGAGAAACCCCCCCAAATATACATAAAATAATAATAGACGTGCCGTTTTGCCCAAAATCAAAACGGCATACCCAACTCTGCGATGGGTTACCATCATCACTAATATTACCACCATCATCAATACTACTATCTTCTATATTTTGGACCTAAAATCATAACTATTGCATAAATTCAAACTATCTTCTTTGACTGACGTTCACATTCACCCAACATATGTTCGTGTGAAATTTGGTGAAAATCCGTCCAACGGTCTAGGAGGAGTTCAGCGACAGACGGACGACAACGACGGATTTTTTTTCTCGGGTGGCACCCACTATACGGGGGGGCGATACCAAACTCTGCTTACGCAGAGTTGATTAATCAAATATTTATAGATCTCCTGTTACCGTTCCAGTGTTGGTGTCTGCCAATGTAGTGTTTGACGGGTTCCTGGTGACTGGAGTACACGCCCTCAACAAACAGCTCACCACCACCAACTACCTGGCTCTACCCACCTCCCTCCATGTTAGTACATTCCCACGAACACTATCTAGTTACTATACTTAAGTACACACCATTAACACCACCAACTGCCTCCCTCCATGTTAGTACACTCCCACGAACACTATCTACTTACTATACTGGAGTACACACCATTAACACCACCAACTACCTGGCTGGTGTAGGCTACAGTCACTTGGGCCTCAGCTAATTCGGGCTGTGCTCCAGTCTGATCGCGGCATGCTTGAGCCGCGGTATGATTGGGCATCGGCATACTTATTATTTGCCCTCCTTGCTGGCAATATATATGTTGATGATAATAAGTCATGGGGTTGAGGATCTATTATTGTATCCCATGGCAGTCAAAATAGACGGGAACGTGATCGCGAGCTACGAGTAATGTAAACAAAGCGTGCGATACGCGGCGTCCCGAGTGTAGTCCAAGCGTCAAGGGGCCACCTAGATCCTGACTACTAAGACCACTTCTACATATTATCAGAGAAATATTAGGATAAAGAAGATAATGCTGGCTGATCCTAAATTTAGTGTTGGTTACTGCATCTCAGTTAAGCTTATAGGTAGTCCATGGGGTTCAGTTACTATATCTCAGTTAAGCTTATAGATAATCCATGGGGTTCAGTCATAACTGATATATTTTGCAACACAAATATTCTTTCCCTCAATTACTCCTGGTTAATAAGATTACACAGTTCTTAAATTTTTTTAAAAATACGTTCATCCCTTCAGAAAGATGACATATATCTGTATTTTATTCTGTGCAACATTAAGCGATTTTATGCAAATTATGAAGGCCACATTATGAATTATGTGGGGACTACTGCAATCTCAATTGACCCTCTGACTCCCTTAAGTCCTTCCTAAGTTGCATCAAATTGTCTAATGAAAGCCAGAATAAAAGGAAGACTACACCCAGTTTATTGTAGGTAGGGCAGGAATTGTGACCCCTAACCTCTGTAACTCAAAAAGGGCTTGAACAAATGGGATGTAGACTTCCACACCTCCTCCCTGGCTGACTCTTCTCAAATGGTAGGACTATTAGTATGATGACTCTAACCATTTGTGAGTTATAGAAGTTAGTGGTGGTAATTTTTGTCCTATATATGATGAACCGAGTATAATGAACGATTGACTTGAGTTATAGAAGTTAGTAGTGGTTATTTATGTCCTACCTATGATGAGTGCTGGAGGGATCTTGGTGACCCTGGTCTCTGGGTCTTCTGGGTGACCTAGATGTGTTTGAGTTTGTATTTTGTGTGTTCATTGTTTTCTGTTGTGTTTTATGTTGTCCCTATTCTTGCTCTGTCTTGAGTAGGGCCCCCCCAAAAAAATAAAAATAAAAATAAAAGTGGGGAAAAGTGGGGATTGGGCCTGAGTATATACTGTAGATAGATAGATAGAATAGTGGGGATTGGGCCTGAGTATATAGATAGATAGATATAATAGATAGACCTATGATGAACCGGGTATAATGACAGATTAACTATATACTGTATATGTGTTTTGCGTGTACAGGGTGGAGCATCAGAGGGCCTGGCCTGCGCGGTGCTACACTCCCACATCTCCGACAGGCCCCGCTCAAAGCTCTCCTTCTTATGGATGGCGCCGCCCCCGGGAACTGGATGCGTGGCTTTCTTGTACGCTACCACGGTATTTGTTTACATCACCTAGCCTCTTTCACTTAAGTTTGCTTCCTAGACCCCCATCAAGTATTTTAAAAAAAATACCCCCTAGGCCCCCTTCGATATAAATGTGTACATTTTTCGGCCGGGACGGTTCCTCCTAAATTACAGGCTCGCTATCACTCGCCAGGAAAAAATCGAATCCCAAATGGCACGAAAAGTCTTAAAATTGACAGGAATTGGGCGAAATGTCTTAAAATCGCCAAACTAACAGGGCGAACGTCCTAAAATGTCAAAACTAATGGGGCTAAACATGAGGGAGAAGGAGATTCGAAAAATAATTCCTTAAGTGAAACTCTCCCCTGAAAGACAACCAACTCTCCCCACCATCTTGTCCAAGGTTTTGGTCTTGGCAACTGTCTACTGCTGAGAGTTTAGCTTTAGGGGAGATGGGCCGTTTTTCTGGTCCCCTTTCTTCCTCATGCTTATCACCATTAGTTCTGAAATGTTTTCCCCATTAGTTTGTCGATTTTAAGACCCATCGCCCCATTTCGTTGTCAATATTAAGACCTTTTGTGCCCTAAAGGTGTCGATTTTCTTCCTGTCGAGCGATAGCGAGCCTGTAATTGTGGAGGAACCGGCCTTCGGCCGTTGACATTTTTCTACCGAAAAATGTACACATTAATCTCGAAGGGGGATCTACTGGATTTTTAAAAGTTTGATGGAAGTCTACAGTAGGGAGGAAACTAAACAAATAAATTAATATATAAATAAAAATCCCCCCCAAAATAACCACTGTCCCTTAAGCGTTATCAGGGTATTGTTGTATATTTGACTCCCCTGATAATACGTTTAGGATTATTATCAACAGTGTTCTTCTGTATGATATTTACATTTTACACATAGTTATTGAAGTGCAAGTTATATTAACGTAACATAGTTGGCGTTTTTATAACTATAATAATAATAATAATAATAATAATAATAATAATAATAATAATAGTTCTTAAGGTTAGCGTATGGTAAGCCAGCTGAGGATAGCCCAGTAAGGCTATCCCCTTGCTCATGAGGGATGGTAACGACTCAGTATTTGTGAGAAAAAAACTTTACTGCGCCGAGCGTGGGCGCGATCCTGGGACCTTCTGGGTGGAAGTCCAAGACGTTAGTCACCTAAATATTGATTACGTAAATAGTTTTTTATTCCACTTAATTATTAACCCT
The DNA here is from genome assembly GCA_032716605.1 of Paralithodes platypus. Classification (NCBI taxonomy): domain Eukaryota; kingdom Metazoa; phylum Arthropoda; class Malacostraca; order Decapoda; family Lithodidae; genus Paralithodes; species Paralithodes platypus. The sequence goes on from CM064543.1 coordinate 3,441,264, forward strand.
CTCGCTATCCTGTGGACTCGGGGGTTGCCGTTTAGCATTCAGAAATAGAGTTCTCTCAATCTCATAATTACCTCTCCAAAATTAGTTTTCTGGCCAAAGCTCACTCAAAGCCAACTGCCTGAAGTAACTAAACTAAACAAATTTAAACACCCCTGATGGTCACAAAGGCTTTTAAGTATCCCAGAAAGGGTGCAAATCGCGTCCTCTGCGTGAAAGGGTTATGAGATTGTTAGCTACCTTCATTTGTTCTGGTAACCAGTTCCAGAGAATACTCGTTGAGTAAGTAACGAATCATTGACCAAGGTTAGTGTTTGGTTTGGGTGGCCTAAGGTTTTTATTCCTAGTGTTGTGACTGTGCATACTGTCAGCTTTATACAAATAGTTATTGTGCACATTACCTAGTTGGTTCAATACAAATTCCAAATTCAAGTTCCGTAAGAATTAAACTACCTAACTGTCTTCGTGGCGCAATGCATAAGTGTGTTGATTTTCGGTGTGAGCGTCCTGGGTTCGAATCCCTGGACTGCCACAAGTGTTTGTAAAGTTGGAGAAAAAACTTGCTCATTGAAAATTACCGGAAATTTCGCTCGTGTGACACCACCTTAACTCTTGCCCCAGCTCAGAACAACAGATCGGGATATAGTAATTACTCGTACGGTTATATTGACCTAGATGTGTGTGAATTTGTATTTTGTGTTTGTGCGTTCATTGTTTTCTGTTGTGTTGTCCCTATTCTGGCTCTGTCTTGAGTCGGCCACCCCCCGAAAAAGAAAAAAAATTAAAAGGAAAAAGAGGGGGGACAAAAAAAAATAAAAACAAATAAGGAAAAGTGGGAATTGGGCCTGAGTATATAGAATAGAATACAATAGAATATTGAAAATATTGTTATAATGGGCAATATATTTGTTATCCAGGGCCCAGGGATCTCTCAGGGGCCAAATACTCGTCAAGGACCTCAACATCCTGGAGGTGTGTCAGAAAGGTCAGTCACCCCTGCTATTTAAACAGTTATCACCATGCTTCTCCATAAACAGTGTATTTTGTGTTAATATTTGAAGCCTTCAATGCATTCAGTATACTAAGATTTTTTTTAAAGTTCCGATTTTGTCCGAAGTTATCAGAATTATCAAATAACCTGGTAGTTACTTTTCTTATGTAGTTACTCATAATTTAAGAAAACACAAACAAAATTACTTAATTCTAGAAGCATTGCTATTGGTATGGTGGTGAGATAGAGATTGAATGGGTATGGAAAATGTGTAGACTAGCATGGGAGAAGAGAAGTGTGCCTGATGACAGGAAGACAGGCATAATAGTACCCCTGTATAAGGGTAAAGGGGAGAGAGGAGTGTGTGGTAATCACCGGGGATATGTCTTCTAACCATAGTAGGGAAAATGTACAGTAGGGTAGTGATCGAGAGAGTGAGAGCGAAAACAGGGAAATGGATAGGTGAGCAACAGGGCAGGCTTAGGAAGGGAAGAGGGTGCATAGACCAGAATTTCTTCTTTGAAATATATTGCTGAGAAATATTTGGAGAAGGGACAAACATTGTATGCTGCCTTTATGGACTTGGATAAAGCAGAGTTAACAGAGGAGGTCTGTGGAAAGTATTGAAAATATACAGAATAGCTGGCAAGTTGCTGAAAGCGGTGAGGAACATGTATGAGGGTGCAAGAGCGCCACAGTTGTTCAATATATATATGGATGGAGTCATGACACAAATTCAAGGAAGAGCAGTGGATGTTGGTATACCTCTGAAAAGGGAAGAAAGTGAGTGGAAGTTGCCTGTACTGCTGTTTGCCAATGATACAGTTCTGATGAGCGATAGTGAATGGGAGTTGCAGGTTCTGGTAAATGTATTTAGAACCATGTGCGAAAAACGGAACCTGAAGGTAAATGTGGGGAAGGGTAAGGTTATGGAAACTAAAACAAAAATTGAAATATATATAAAGGAGAAAGAAAATGCGACCCATCCCCCCTTAAAGCAATGGTTATGTTCGTGGCTTTACCCTAGCAAGGTTTATATGTATCTATGGACCTTGGTTTATATGTATCTATGGACCTTGGTTTATATGTATCTATGGACCTTGGTTTATATGTATCTATGGACCTTGGTTTATATGTATCTATGGACCTTGGTTTATGGGTTTATATGTATCTATGGACCTTGGTTTATATGTATCTATGGACCTTGGTTTATATGTATCTATGGACCTTGGTTTATATGTATCTATGGACCTTGGTTTATATGTATCTATGGACCTTGGTTTATATGTATCTATGGACCTTGGTTTATATGTATCTATGGACCTTGGTTTATAGCAGACTGTTTGTCCCTTACAGACGATGGCCCAGGTCAGCTGCAGGTGAGGGCATCCCATTTTACTGGACTGAATCAACAAGGGTATGTCTTCAGGGACGATTTCGAGGGACACCAATTGAACTCGGAGATATGGTGAGTTGTACTCTTAACCCGTTCAGTAACAGTTCTGTCCTTTTCATTTTATAGTATTACACACCATTACTTTACTTTTATTGACGTTCATCTTCAGTTTCCTCCTCCCACAAACCACATCAACTCTTTGACTACCCACTGCAATTTCTCCTCAGAATCCGCCACCAACGCTGTGTCATCAGCGAACAGCAACTGATTCAACTCCCAATCTCTACCATTCTTTCCTACAAAATTCAATCCTCTTTCCATAGTTCTCATTTTCACCTCCCTCACCACACCATCCATAAACATATTAAACAGCTATGGTAACATTACATAACCCTGTCGCAAACCTACATTTACCTCAAACCATTCACTCAACTCACCATTTCCTACTCTAACACACGCTCTGCTCCCTTCATAAAAACTCTTAAGTGCTTCCCCTTTTCCTTTGTAAATATTTACTATTACACTTTTGAGCCAATCCTCTGGGATTTTCTCATCTTTAATAATGGTGTTTATCAACTCAGTGACTAAATTGACATCAGTCTTCCCTGAGGCTTTTATCATCTCAGCGACAATGTCAGAGCAACCTGGAGCTTTACCGTCCTTCATTTTATTGATTGCGTCGCTCACTACAGCTGGTGCTATCAAAGGAGAGGGTCCAGCTATTGGTTTTTCGATACTAAGCTGTTCCTTATCCCATTCAAACTCTACATTTAGCAATCGTTCATAGTGTGCCTTCCATGCTTCTCTGATTTCATTTTCTGCATACACAATCTTCCCATTATCGTTTCTAACACACTATTCACCTATAATATCCCTACTGTCATTTTTAACTCGCCTAGCTAGGTTGAAGATCCCATTGGGATTGTCAGTGTTACTCACTTGTTTGAGGACCAGGTCCTTAATGCCTTTTTTAGCATTGTAAAATAACTCTTTTGGCAGTTCGTTTAGCTGCCTGGCACTCTTCCAGTCTATTGGTACCATTGACACAATGACACATTGACACAATGACATTATGATTACATGGTAGCCTTAGTGGTATAACAGTTCCGTCTAACCCCCCACCAGGAGTGAGATGCGAGGTGGGGAGGTGTCCAGTCGGGGCTCGAACCAGGTGCTTCACGGAGGGGCGGTCACCTTTACACAACCTGACGCAGCCCTCCTCTCCGCTCCCATGGACCTCTCCAATGGTACGGTAGTGCTAAAAATAAGTAACACCCATTCTTAACATTAATCATCAATTACAAACCCCAATGTACTTGAATAAAATAATGAAAGCATGTGGTCCTCCCGGGATTCGAACTCGGGACACCACACCCAGAACATAAGCATCTAAAGTATAATACAATATATAATAAGAGTGTACTATCCCTTAGGTCGGCAGCTACAATTCGTGCTGGGTCCCGGTTCGTGTATTGGCCCATCAGAGGTGGAACTAGTATATGGGTGGACCTCGCAAGACGACCAGGCTCAGTTCCTGCCACCACCATCACCACAACCACAAAGGTATAGTAACACTAAGGGGAGATGGGCCGTTTTTCTGGTCCTCTTTCTCCCTTGTGCTAAGTCCCATTAGTTTGGCGATTTTAACACCTCTCTCCCCATTTTGTTGTCAATTTTAAGACCTTTCGTACAATTTAGGTGTCAATTTCTTTCCTGGCAAGCGATAGCGAGCCTGTATTTATATCGAAAAATGTACAAATTTATCTTGAAGGGGGACTTGGGGGTGATTATTTAAGCTTGATGGAGGTCTGGGGAGGAAACTAAAAAATATATTAAAAGGATAAATATATAAGCAAATAAATACGCCCATTCCCCCCCCCCCCTTAACCCGTCCAATACCAGCGACGGCTGGGAGCCGTCAGTAATGTACTTTCCTTGTAACTGCCTGTATCAGGCTGTGCCTGGTACCACGACCGTTTGAGCACTGCTCTCGATATGGCAACACTTCTCAGCTTATATCAAACCCTCTGAAGGCTGGGAGAGCCAGTATTCCTTCATCTCTTGAGATGAAAGGTTGTTCTATCTTGCCATTTTGGCCACATTGCTTGGGACTTGGGGGGGACTTTTATTACTGTATCCTCCGGTACAGTAGGGGTTAAGGCAAGTTTTCTGAACGCTACTGTTGTGAATGTCCTATTGGGAAAATAAAGACAAATATCACATAATGATTAGGACAATGCAATTGGACATTCAAGTAGAAACTATTAGATCGCTGCCTCTCCTTAGCTAATGCTAGTATATATTGTTATATATTGTCAATAAAACCCCTCACGTTGTCTGCTTTGTATGATTGATATCTAGAGATGGGGATCATCACCATCTATAATCCTTGCCAGACCCTATCAGAACATCCAGAATCCTAATTAATTATACTGGTTGTTCTTGGATGGTCTCAATGGACGAATGTAAGCTTTTGAATAGTCCTGATGAGCACCAGGACTCTCCTTCAAGCCATTAATCGCGCATATCATACAGAATGTCCATAAGTGTGAGGACAGCTATTGAGAGCTATTTTATTGATTACGTTATCACAATGACTGTTCTGAACCTGTTGAATGAGTGTAACTGACGGTTCTGAAGCTGTTCAATGAGTGTTACTGATGGTTCTGAAGCTGTTCAATGAGTGTTACTGATGGTTCTGAAGCTGTTCAATGAGTGTAACTGACGGTTCTGAAGCTGTTCAATGATTGTTACTGACGGTTCTGAAGCTGTTCAATGAGTGTTACTGACGGTTCTGAAGCTGTTCAATGATTGTTACTGACGGTTCTGAAACTGTTCAATGAGTGTAACTGATGGTTCTGAAGCTGTTCAATGATTGTTACTGACGGTTCTGAAGCTGTTCAATGAGTGTAACTGACGGTTCTGAAGCTGTTCAATGAGTGTTACTGACGGTTCTGAAGCTGTTCAATGATTGTTACTGACGGTTCTGAAGCTGTTCAATGAGTGTAACTGATGGTTCTGAAGCTGTTCAATGATTGTTACTGACGGTTCTGAAGCTGTTCAATGAGTGTTACTGACGGTTCTGAAGCTCTTCAATGATTGTTACTGACGGTTCTGAAGCTGTTCAATGATTGTTACTGACGGTTCTGAAGCTGTTCAATGAGTGTTACTGACGGTTCTGAAGCTGTTCAATGATTGTTACTGATGGTTCTGAAGCTGTTCAATGATTGTTACTGACGGTTCTGAAGCTGTTCAATGAGTGTTACTGACGGTTCTGAAGCTGTTCAATGAGTCTTACTGACGGTTCTGTAGCTGTTCAATGAATCTTACTGCAGCGTCTCCCATAGGTACCAAACTCACGGGTCGTCAGTGAGCGCCTACACCGGGGAGGAAGGTAGTGGTGCCGGTCATCTGGTGGTCGTGAACAATACTGATAGTCTCCCTGCCTCCAACCTCATCCTGGATATGGAATGCTCCTCTTGGCAGGTCGTCCACACATACAGGTACAGTATTGCTAACACCTATTTGTCAGAACAGGCTCATTTGTATTTTTTGATGATTTTTGTTTCAAACTAGGAGGAACATGACGGATTTAGGAACATGTCAGTTTAGGTAGTCTTTAATTCTTTGATTCCTAGAGGCCCATACTAAGCTGAGCAATATAATCTTGCAGTAACATTAATTAAGTAAACATTGTCATCTGGACCATTGCCTGTCACTCTTACTATCAATTCCTGTAACATTTGCGGCCTTTCCTTTAACTTTCCCTCGTTTGAACACCACCTCTCCTCCAACAAACCTGATCTTCTTTTCCTCACCGAGACTCGGGTGTCAATAGCAACTACCAGCAGCCCCTCCTCTGTGTCCTCCTACTTTCTCTATCCTAGTTTCTAAGCCAAAGGTGGATGTTGAGTGTATGTGCACAACATGCTCACTTGCTCTCATGTTCCTGACTTTGACTCTTCTGAATTCTCAACTCTTTGGTTCAAACTTTCCTGTCACTCTGAAACTACTGTATATATTTCTGTGCTGTCTATCTATCCCCTAACTCTACTGGCTTTCCTAATTTCTTTGACTATCTAAACTCGAAAGTGGAACACATCCTACATACCTCACTTTCTCTAAAATATTCATCTTGGCATATTTCAATGTTCACCACCGCCAAAGGCTCTCCTCTCATTTCACTGACCAACCTGGGGAACAAGCCTACATCTTTATTATCCTAAATTACTTAGAGCAGTTAGTCCAGCACCCTATTCATATCCCTGACCGCCTTGAAGATCGGCCCAACATCCTTGACACATTTCTAACCTCTAATCCTTCTGCTTATGCTGTAAAACTTTTCTCTCCAATCACAACCTTATCTCCGTTACCTGTCCTATCTCTCCAGTACAGCCATCTGATTCTCCTAGCTGGCAGCGCTTGTGGCACTTTGGCTCTGCTGACTGGGAAGATCTTCAGCGGTACTTCTTTTATTTCCCATGGAATTATTTTTGGTTCCATGGCTGGGAACCCTCGAAGTGTGTTGAACGCATTACCGAGGTAATATTCTCGGGCATGGATGCATACATTCCATTTTCTTTCTCTCAGTCTAATGCAAAAAAAATAAAAAAAATAAAAATAAATGTGGTTTACTCACGCATGTTCTACTGCTGTCCACAATGAAGAGGATGCATTCAAACGGTACCCATCGCCTTCAAACTCAAGAATCTTGTATTTCTAAGTTTTTGCCCGGAATCAAGCCAAATCTGCTCTTAGACTCGTCAAAAATTCTTTCATCAATAATAAATGTTCTGAACTTTTTAACTCTAGCTCTTCCCAAGCTTTCTGGCATCTAGACACAAACGTCTCCAACAATTTTACGTCCTCATCTTTCCCTCCTCTTTTCCACTCTGGCAGCACCACCCTCATTTCTTCCTCTGACAAAGCTGAACTCTTCGCTCAAATTTTCGCTAAAAACTCCACCTTGGATGATTCCGGTGCTATTCGTCCCTGTTGTTCTTAAAAACTATTCTTTCTTGCTGACTCCCTGCATAGGCAAATTCTTTTGTCTCTGTCTTTCCTCTAAAGTTTTCCCTTCTTGCTGGAAACTTCCTCTCATTCAACCTGTCCCACAAAAGGGTGACTGCTCTCAACCCTCCAACTATCGTTCAACTGCTCTCATTTCTTGCATCTCTAAATTTTGTTAAACTATTCTTAATTCAAAATTTCTTAAGCATTTATCTTCCCATTATCTACTTTCAGATCGGCAGTATGGTTTTCTTAAGGGTCGCTCTACTGGTGATTTTCTTTTTTACTTTTCTAACTAATGGTCATCCTCCTTTCGGGACTTCAGTGAGACTTTTTTTTATTGTGCTAAACATGTCGAAGGCCTTCGATCGAATCTGCCAGAAATCTCTATTTTCTAAACTACCCTTCTTTATTTTGTATCCCTCTGTCTGTGCCTTTATCTCTAAATTCCTTTCTGGCCGTGCAAAGGTTGATTGCATGTATCGTTCTTGCACATATCAGAATTGAGGGCACCACTGAAGTCCACACACAACCAATACCTGAAGAATACCGAGTGTCAGGGGTATGTGTGGGGTGGCGGAGGAGGACTACTGCAGAAGAAGGAGACACCAACACCACCTGCTGGGGGCTGGACAACATAGCCCTCACCACCGCCTGGGCCTCACACCAGCCCCTCTATGACGACTTCGACCCTGTGGACCCCGCCAACTGGATGTTCTTCCCGGGAGCCGCTGTCAAGGTACTATGCTCACAACCGCAACAATTGCAGGACCTTTTACGGTTTGTATTATGTTGTCTGTCTCTTTTACTGTCATACTTTTTCCTTCTGGGGTTAGGGTGTAGGAAACCTCCTCCCCTTGTAAAATTCACCTACTAATTGAGGCAGAGTAAGGTGCAAGGGAACGCAAAAGTGGTCACGGACCCTAAGCATTGGATCGTTAAATGTAGTTTCTGTTCGGGCTCTGTCTCGAGAATGACGGAATATATTTATGTTGATATTATATAATAACATGGACATACAAAAGGATTTATCTTTCAATTACTAGTGCATATGTTAAGTTACAACAAATACAATTTTATTCTATATTACAAACATTTAAGGGTATTTAGGCTTAAAGGGGTAGTGGTTATTATTTTGGTCTATTTATGTATTTTTCTATGTATTTTATAGTAACCTCGCTAGACCTCTATCAAGCTTAAAACACCCCCTAGTCCCCTCTTCAAGATAAATTTGTACATTTTTCGATAGAAAAATGTCCCGCCCAAAGGCCGAATCCTCCTAGAATTACAGGCTCGCTATCACTCGCCAGGAAAAAATCGACACCTAAATGTCACAAAAGGTCTTTATATTGACAGAGAAATGGGTCGAAAGGTCTTAAATCACCAAAGTAATGGAACGAACGTCATACAATCTCAAAGCTAATGGGCCTAAACATGGGGGAGAAAAAGCCACTACCTCCCCCAACAATAATAATATCGTCTGGTGTGTTACAGGAGTGGTGTGGTTCTGAGGGTAACAGTCTGGTGTTCCGGAGTGAGGGAGGTGGGGGTGATGGAGGGTCGAGCTGGGCCACTACTAGACTCATGGACCTCCGCCTCGCAACAACACCACCCCAACAAGACCTCCTCCTTGACCAGCAGTTCCTTCATTCACCTCCTACAGGGTTAGTTTGTTGTCATACTTTCACTATCAGCTGTTCTCCTTCACTAGACTATCATAGGGTCAGTCGGTGTTCAGTCATAGTCATCCCTTTACTATCAGCTGTTCTCCTACACTAGACTATCATAGTGTTAGTCAGTGGTTAGTCATAGTCATCCCTTCACTATTATCAGTTCTCTTTCACTAGACTATCATAGGGTTAGTCAGTCATAGTCATCCCTTAACTATCAGCTGTTCTCCTACACTAGACTATCATAGGGTCAGTCGGTGTTCAGTCATAGTCATTCCTTTACTATCAGCTGTTCTCCTTCACTAGACTATCATAGGGTCAGTCGGTGGTCAGTCATAGTCATCCCTTTACTATCAGCTGTTCTCCTACACTAGACTATCATAGGGTCAGTCGGTGTTCAGTCATAGTCATCCCTTTACTATCAGCTGTTCTCCTTCGCTAGACTATCATAGGGTTAGTCAGTGTTCAGTCATAGTCATTCCTTTACTATCAGCTGTTTTCCTTCACTAGACTATCATAGGGTTAGTCAGTCATAGTCATCCCTTTACTATCAGCTGTTTTCCTTCACTAAACTATCATAGGGTTAGTCAGTGTTCAGTCATAGTCAGTGGTTAGTCATAGTCATCCCTTCACTATTAGTCATAGTCAGTGTTCAGTCATAGTCAGTGGTTAGTCATAGTCAGTGTTCAGTCATAGTCAGTGGTTAGTCATAGTCAGTGTTCAGTCGTAGTCAGTGTTCAGTCATAGTCAGTGTTCAGTCATAGTCATCCTTCACTATCAGCAGTTCTCCTTCACTAGACTGTTTTAAGGTTAGTCAGTGGTCAGTCATTGTCATCATTTTACTATCATCATTACTTCAACTATTGGACCGTTAGTAGATAAGAACGGAGATTACGTCAATGACGAAGTACAGATGAGTAACGCCCTCCATACGTTCTTTGCATCAGATTTTACAACAGAAAACCTTAAGAGATATCCCTACAGTATCGCCAGTTAATAGACAATTCTGATGTTCTAAGCAATATCAAATATCAGCATTACAGAGAGAGAAGTATTGAAATGTTTGGAAAAACTCAAGTTAGATAAATCACCTGGACCCGACACGATCTCAGCTAGAGTTCAAAAGGAAGCCAAAATGTGAGTTCTCCAAACCACTGACATTGTTTTTCAGTAAAACTTTGCAGTCTGGGACTATACCTGATAAGTGGAAGCTCGCTAATGTAACACCGATATTTTAAATAGACAGCAAATCTTTACCTAGTAGCATAATTAGCTTAACCTCAGTTGTATATAAAGTACTAGAGAGTCATAACATACAGACTCGTAAATCAGAAGGACGAACTAATCTAAAATGTTCTAACCCAATCTAACATTTCATAGCCTAAAATAACCTTTCCTAACCTATCCTCAACATCACCTATTGCAGGCGACAAGAAAGGAGAGAGACGGAGAGGTGTGTGTGTGTGAGAGCGAGGTTTGTGAGAGAGAGAGAGAGAGAGAGAGAGAGAGAGAGAGAGAGAGAGAGAGAGAGAGACGAGAGAGAGACGAGAGAGAGACGAGAGAGGTGAGGGGGATAGCTATAAGAGCAGACAAGAACTCACTTTTGCCCAGGAGAGCACAAATTAATAGGATCTGTTGTAAGCCAAGCTAATCCTTTTATAACCCCCAACCCAACCATTGATTACAGGTGGGAGGTGTCTGGAGGGGAGGTGAAGCGATGTGAGGGCAGACAGGGCCTCATCTTTAGCCAAGAAGGGGATCGACGGCTGTGTACACCTTATCTAGACGCCAGGTAAGGGGCTCCAGTCCTGACGCTACTCTTGACTTACAGTGTGCTGGCTTAATAATCCTGAATGGTTGATAGCCTCTGAAGTCCTATTTTAACTAACTAGCCAGATAAAGGGAGGTGTTACAAGCTTCACCTCCTTTATCTTGGCTTCAGTAACTTCAGCGCCTTTATCTTGGCTTCAGTTACTTCAGTGCCTTTATCTTGGCTTCAGTAACTTCAGGTAAAATGGTTAACCCCTTCTGAACCAGTGCCGTCCATTGAACTTTATCGTGGTTACTATTAGACGATTTTATTCAGTTTAAAAAAGGGCCTCCAGCAACTGACAGGCTTCAAACTATCTCCCTTAACCCTTTTTACTACCACAGATCCTTCTTCAACTGCACAACATCGTCTAAATATAGCTAGAATAATGACCACTCACTATTCTCAGCTACTTCTACGGCATTTTCCGAACAAATGGTATTACTATCCATTAGGAGGCTTAAGGAAGGATGGGCGTATTTATTTTGCTTATTTAACTTAAGGAAGGATGGGCGTATTAATTGCTTATTTAACTTAAGGGGGGATGGGCGTATTTATTTTGCTTATTTAACTTAAGGAAGGATGGGCGTATTTATTTGCTTTTTTATTTACATTTGTTTTATTATTTTAGTTTAGTTTCCTTCCTAGAACTCCATCAAGTGTTGAAATAACTTTGAAAAGTTGACCGAATTAATATAAACACCATATGAGGAGGAACACTTTATTGAATATAAACACCATATAAGGAGGAACACTTTATTGACAACGTTTCGCAGATAACTTCTTGAGGTTACTAGTGATCTGAAGAAGCTATCTGGGAAACGTTGCCAATCAAGTGCTCCTCTTCATTATGGTGTATATACTGTATATATTCACCTCCACAAGATTAATAAAACACTCTCAAGACTCCTCTTCAAGATAAATGTGTCGCCTATCTGCGAAACGTTGTCAATACAGTGCTCTGCCTCAGATGGTGTTTTTTTACTATAATAATATTATTTTTATTAATCTCACCACCACACCCCCAATGAAATTAATTAAAGTGCAGGCTCGCTCCTGCTCGCCAGGAAAAATATCGACACCTAAATTACACGAAATGGGCCGATAGGTGTTAAAAGCGCCAAACTAACGGGGCGAACGTCTTAAAATCTAATAGCTAGTGACGATAAACATGAGGGAGAAGAGAGACTAGACAAAAATAACATCCCCCATAATTGGAAGGTAGCAGTTCAATATATCTTGATTTTAAGGTGCCTCCCTGTCAATACTCTAAGGCGGTGTCACACGAGCGATTTTTCCGTCAATTTTTACGGGCAATTGTAATCTGGCAGCTTCATAATATAAGTTCTATATTCATTAAACTAGCTAACATTATCTACCTTCGATATAGTTTCCGATTTCAGTGCGAAAGAGCCTAAAAATAGTACGAGAAAAAACGTGTTTATCGAGAATTGGCCACTTGGGAGTTTCGTTCTATAAGGAAGTTGGAAATGTAGACATTGATATTTAGAAGAATTACCAGCTAAAATACGACTGTAGTACATTTATCAATACATAAAACCCAATTCAACATACTCTTTAGCCATCAGAAACCTACATTATTATTGCATTTCTGTTTACTATCGATATCTACAGCTCCAACTACCTTATAGCCTGAAACTCGCAAATGCTCAATTGCTCCTGTGACACCGGCTTCTATTTTACTTAAAACAAAAACTAAATAAAACAAAAATAAAGAGCATTATCGATATTTTGTTATTTTTCCGACTGGTAAATTGCTAACATTTGGCTTCAGGAACGTGGGCGTGGTCTCCCTATGGATGTCGATGGTGAAGTGTGAGGGGATGGGCGGGGACCAGGTGACGGTGAGGGTGTATCGACAACGGGAGGGTGAGGGTGAGGGCGTGGGTGAGGTACTGGGGGAGGAACTACTTACTTCCACCCGCCCCCACCACACCTTCCCCCTTCAACCCCACCTGCAAACAGATCGCACCAGGTTGGAAGATATGTGTGTGTGTATGTATGTGTATGTATGTGGGTGTATGTGTGTGTGTGTGTGTGTGTGTGTGTGTGTGTGTATTTTGTGTAATTTTGTATCTAGGTATATTCACAATGGTACACTCACGGAATTATATTGTGTTAATACGAAAAAAAACAAAAAAACAAACAAAAAACAACACCATACTATTAAAACTATTTAAGAACTCTGATGGCACTACTCACGCTAAACAAATTGCAAGGGACGTAATAACTATATATAATATTTACTCTCAAAATTTAATATTCATTTTTGAAGACTACTATGGGTTTCAGAGGCCGTGTTACATCGTTTTCCGGGAATAACTTATGAACAAACAGTTGGATCAGTATGATATTTTGCCACAGCTTGTTTCACACCTTGCCCTAATTATCGTTAATATTGTGCATTACCAAAAGTGGATAATTAAGCCACTTGTCCCTGTGTCATGAGGTTAAAGTCACACCTGAATGCCTAGGAAACGGACAAGGCTACCGTGGCTTACCTGTGAAACCACCAAACCATTATTGCTCCTCCATCAAACACGGTAGTTATCAAGCCACCACCCAAACCTATTATCGTCTTTACTTCAAGTTATATGTCACTAACAAATATAAATATGTAAACAATATGTATTCTTGTATATTTATATTTAATAGTGACAGATAACAATGTGTTATACCAATACGATGGCCTTCCACGCTTGTATTTATGGGTGTAATGTTGTGTAGGTTTTGTGTGGATCAGAGGGAGGCAGGGGTGAGTAACTGGAGTGCCTGGGTGGTGGAGACAGTTCGGCTTCTACCCTGGCTGCCATCAGACCCACAACATTACTTCCAGGTCAGTCGTCCTATTGGTTGTTCCTAGGTTAAGCTTTCGCTATTATTATCATATAGTGTTCTTTGTAATAGCGTTGCTTAATTTTCAGCTATCATTCGGAGGAGGAGGAGGTGTTTGTGTGAGTTAACTGGGTTGTTCTCTGTAGGTGAGGCACACAATCATAACAACACTGGGGGAAGCCAGGCAAATGAAACAGGAGTTCCAGCAACTTCATATCATATGCCTATGTGGCCTCCCCTGGGTATTGCCCTGCTCGACACCTCGCTCTCGTATATAGATAGTCCTTGATATCTGTGCGCCTGCCAGATTCTTGGCCAGCTGGCTTGCTGCAATGTTACCAAAGTTAAGGGAAAATCCGCAAAACGAGGGAGCAATAGATTAAAGAGGGAACGTATTTAAGAGTTGATTAATGTTGGTAAAAAAACACTTGTAAATTATTTAATATAAATTAGATATATATAAGCAAGATGAAAACATTAAGTATACATATGCACTATAAAACATACTCATATAATTATGATGCAAGCTGTATACCTTCAAGCATCACATTAAGAATTAAAATTTCATTTTGAATATATATTATTAGTTACATGTTATGTAGATGTTAATTTGTAAAGTAGCACTAAAACTGGACATTTATACTTATGACATCTAGGGATATTATGTCCCACCATTGACGTTGGCAACTCCCGAATCTCACATCCATAATGGCGGGTGTTGGAAGAGGTTTGCTCGAGTACCTCCTCATAATGACGACAATTTCACGATGACTGGCTTTTACAGTAACCTCTACTTATATCTATTTAACTATGTCATGTCTGCAGAGTCTCTGGATAACGTTCAATTGATTATTATTAGCGTTATTAGTACAAGGTAGGGATTATTACGAATTAATGGGGACCAAGGATAGTCAATATAATGTCTTTGTGGGGACCCTCTCCTCCCATTGTCCTTTGCGATCGTGCTGCCATCTCTCCAACGCGCGGATCCCTATTTACAGATTTGTGGCGTCTTCTTGCTCTTCTTTCCTCTCTATCCAATCTGTACTCTATGAACCAGGCCCGGGTGAACCTGGAGTGCGGGGAAGGGGTGAGCCAGGTGGACGTTGAGAGCAGCAGTGATGGGGGTGGTAGCTGGACCTCCCTACACCGCCGCTGTCTCCCGGGGGCATGTACGGGGGCGCACTCGGCAATCACATCCGCCCTACATCCGGATACTGTTGATAGGTAAATGGAACAGAATCCAGCGGGGATTTGTACAATTTTATATAATTATTATGTGTTATTACCCAAGACACACAGGAACACGAATGCAAACACAGACACACCCAGCTCACTTGGCCCTCGCCTCCGCCCTACATCCGGATACTATTGATAGGTAAATGTTAATTCAAATGTAAAATTTGCTAAAGAAACAAACTAAAATATGAACAGAAAAAACACACACACTCTCTCTCACATACACACACACACATAGACACACACCCACACACACCAACACACACTTTTACACTCCAGGGAACATTCAATCCTCACCTCTTTACTTTCTCAGCTCGTCATAATGAATAGATATTGTGTTGATATAGCTAAAGCCCAATGTCCTTAACTGATGGAAGACTGGTGTGTGCAAAATTGTACAATTTATAAAATTATAATGATGCTCAACTTTTCTTTTACTTGCAGGTGGGGTTTGGTGACACTGCCGCTACCCTACCTGGCCCTGACCCCCCACACACGGCTACGGGTGCGACAGGTGGGGGCTGGGGAGGGGACACCGTCCCCGGAGTGGGCCCTGGACAGTGTTTATGTGGGGGCATGTCCTCGGGGGTGTAGCGGACGTGGACTCTGCCAACCCCAAGCCGACTGCAAGTATGGCACACACACTAATCACCACGTTTATATTATTTAGTTTTACTGCTTCATTTCCATTGCCCAAGCAAAGTTGATTCGTAATTCTACCCTCAAGATAATATATAGCTGATGCAACTCCCCCCCCCCCCCTCCCACCAACTGTGCAGTCACAATAAATAATTCATGAAGTTCGTTCTCGTAAACTCGTGTTAAGCTACTATAACATTTCCGTGTCAATCTTCCTGTGTTCATAATTCCCCTTTACTATACTCGATTTTATTTCAGTTGACGGTAAATTGAATCCCTTAGAAACTGATTTATCGATAACTAACGGAAAAATATATAACTACCTTGTCTCTGCTTCATGTTAGTGCCAAGTTTTCATAATTAACAAAACATTTCTGAATCTGAATTATAGCGGAGTAATCAAGGAAAAAATATAGCAATATACCATCAGCTGGATAAACAAAAATAGTAGAATAATATATATATCGTGCCGTAGAAGTGTCGAATTAATGACCCTCTTTAAATTTTACACCATTATATCATCAAAGTTATGGGCGACCTATTGCTTGTGCCTGTGCTTGTGTATGAAGTTGGTCCTACTGTTGCAGATGCCAGTACGGGTTCCGAGGAGAGGCCTGTGAACTGTCTGATATTGACAATCCTCTCTACGTGTCTGAACCTTTTACTTCATCCCCACCCACCACGGCTAACATCCTCAAGGTAGGTCAACACCACATTCTCTCTCTCTCTCTCTTTCTCTCTCTCTCTCTCTCTCTCTCTCTCTCTCTCTCTCTCTCTCTCTCTCTCTCTCTCTCTCTCTCTCTCTCTCTCTCTCTCTCTCTCTCTCCTCTATTTACTTATTAATCTATACTCACTGTCTCAATGACCATTGCACTCTTTATTCATTTGCATGACTAATCTCATCCGATTCACACCCTTTTTGTTAACATGATTAATTGCCTTCAATGTTCCTGATAGTTGTATCTATACGAATCATGATGAAGCGACATTTCTAAACCCTTTATGTAAAAGGACCTCCTGCTTGTACGGTTCGATTCCTAGCCCTAGCAGTTATAAATACAGTATATATATATATAACTTCTGTATTTATCTTACAAGTGCATTTTCAAAGTTGGAACAGCCGAAAGTTTACTTATGGCTAACATTAGACAATTTTGTTAAGCTTGGGAAATGTCTGGAGACATAATTGGAGTTACTATGTTCTGTACCCTATGGATCCCTTCGCCTGGGCCGGCTTCACATCACCCGAATAAGTGGGTTGCTATTAACCCTTTCACTGCGGGGCTCTTATAGATGGCTTTTTCACTCTCTACGAGATCTGTCCTGCTATTTTCGATCAATATGCGTCACCCTAGTGCAAATCAACCAAGATAGTACAAGAGTTAAATAAAGGATGATTGTTGGTATGAAATATTTTATGAGTAACTGTACATATCTGTGTGTGTTTTCATTTTTGTTTACAGATGAGTGGTGGTGGGAACAGCTTCCGATGCGGGGTAGTGGGGTCAGGTACGGCTGGGGTGTTCAGTGGTAGGGGTCGCCGGTACCTCACCACTGTAGATGTTAACACCACCACCGCACACCTCCTACAGTTCCACTTTCTGGCCGGTACCGTCAGTGATGTAAGTTATTCTCCCAGTACCTTGTTTCTAAGCTTGTTAGGTGAAAAGTGCACACAGCCTTCTTGAATAAAAACACCATATGAGAATGAGCACTTCAGTGACGTTTTGCATGTACAATGAAAGACATAAATTATGTCGCTGTTATGTCGATTATTTAATATAGCTCATGAAACATTATGAGAGCCCTTACATGAGGCAGAAACCACCGAAAGGTTAGCCCTTTACCAGATGTCTTCACTAAAATTTACGATACGACTTTTGTCTTTCATTGTACCTTCATCACGCCAAATCACAGCCTTCTTGTTCTATATCATGCAAGATCTCTCCATTCAATTCAATCTTCATGTTTATTCCTTCTTCATTTATTTAGGAGTAAATGTAAACAAATACTACAATATTTGAAATAACACTATCATAATATCATTGATAACATGAAATTAATGAATACATTTAGTGTGTGTATGTGTGCTGTTTGCTGATGATGCAGTTCTGATGAGCGATAATGAATGGGAGTTGC
This sequence comes from Paralithodes platypus, assembly GCA_032716605.1. Lineage (NCBI taxonomy): Eukaryota > Metazoa > Arthropoda > Malacostraca > Decapoda > Lithodidae > Paralithodes > Paralithodes platypus. The sequence continues at coordinate 3,459,011 of CM064543.1, forward strand.
AGGGTCTGGTAAATATGTTTGGAACAGTGTGCGAAAAACGGAATCTGAAGGTAAATACGGGGAAGAGCAAGGTTATGGTCTTCGAAATGGGTGAAGCCACAGAGTGTGAGGTGAAGTTGAACGGTTAGGCTATGGAGATTGTCAGCTCATTTAAGTATCTGGGCAATTTGTTGAGTAAAGATGGGACTATGGATGAGGAAGTGCGGGAGAGGGTGCAACAGGGGAAGAGGGTTGTAGGAACGCTGAAAGCAGTAACAAGAAATAGGGTGGTCAGTATGGAAGTGATAAAGTCCTTGCATGACAGTGTGGTAATCCCGACACTGACTTACGGAAGCGAAGCATGGACGTTTAAGAAGAGACTCAGACCAAGAGTGAGAGGGGTGGAAATGAGTTGCTTGAGAAGTGCGTGCGGAGTTACATGGAGGGATAGACAGACGAATGAGGAAGTAAGACGGTGGTGTGGTGTGGAGGTAGATGTGCTGGAAAGTGTGAAAAGGAACACCTTGAGATGGTTCGGCCATAATATGGAACGTATGGGAAGCGAGAGAATGACTAAGAAGGTGTACGAGAGCGAGGTGGAAGTACAGAGAGGGAGAGGTAGACCGAAAGAGAGGTGGAAGGATGGAGTGAGGAAGTATATGGATGAAGGCGGTGCTGGTTGGTAGGAGGGGCGTTGACTGACTGGGGACAGAGGTGCATGGGGGCAGTTCGTTCGTGGCCACCCCTTCGGGGATCACGGCGTCAGGCAATAGATAGATATATAGATGTGTTTGAGAGAGAGGGAGAGAGAGGGAGAGAGAGAGAGAGAGAGAGAGAGAGAGAGAGAGAGAGTGAGGGAGAGTGAGGGAGAGTGAGTTAGCCTGAGTGAGTTAGCCTGAGTGAGTTAGCCTGAGTGAGTTAGCCTGAGAGGGTACTGACCTCTGTATGTGTGCCTACAGGTTGGTAAGTGCCCTGGTCCGGACTCCGCTAGCGAGAGTGTTTACGTCCATTACTCCTGTGATGGTGGCGTCACTTGGCATCTCCTCCACACACTACTGCCCGCACAACATAAACAACCCAGGTATTTGCTCTAATTAACCCGTACAGTACCGGTGACGTATTTGTGATTTGATGTCGGCTACATTTAGACAATTTTAAGAAGCTTAGAAAGGATATAATTATGGTAGCTAAAAGGATTACTTGAGATAGTCTGTAGCCTTTTAACCCCCTGGAGATTATGACGCATTTTGACAGTGTATTCTGGCTATCATTAGACGGTTTTATACACTTTAGGAAGGATCTGCAGGAATCATAAGGGTAAAGGATATCTCAACCATCTGACTTCCATATACCCTGCCTAATCTGAATAAAATCATTTAATATTCGCCATAAAATAGAAAAGAAATGCGTATTGGATCATGAAAGGGTTAATTCACTTTGACTACACCGCCTAACACTAGATAGAAAATGGCCATCTCTTTATTTGGACGCCATTTTGTTGCCTGAACCGTCAAAGCTCGAGGTTATATATATATATATATATATATATATATATATATATATATTTTTTTTTTTTTTTTTTTTTTAAGAGACAATGAACGGAGGAAGGAAAAACACAGATAAAACAAAAAGGTCCATGTGCCTAAAGGCATCCTCCATTCATAAAATGTTTGTAACAACTGGATTTAAACATTTGTTGATTGTAAGTTTGTGGAAAGCAATTCGAGGGAAGTGAATTCCAAAGAGTAGTAGCTCTGGGGATAAATGAATTCTGATAAGCAGAAGTTCTGCATTGTGGAGGAGAAAGTGTAAATTCATGGGCGCTCTCAGCTGCCCTAGTTCTACGGGGAAAGATGTGGAGAGGCGGCACAATTGAAGCAAGTTCCTCGGAACAATTGCTGTGAAAATATCTGTAGAATAATGCAAGGGATGCAACGTTTCTTCGTATGGCTAATGTAGGAAGGTCCTGTGTGATTGCAGGGTTATTGATTAATCTAATAGCTTTATTTTGAATTTTGTCCAACTGCCTCAATGCAACCACTCCACTTCCACCCCACAGAGGTGAACAGTAATCCATCTGAGAGCGCACATGACTTTTATATATTACGGCCAACTGCTCGTCAGTGAAGAATTCTCGAACTCTGTACAGGAGTCCCAGTTTTTTAGAGGCATTCTTAGCAATGCTTCTAACATAATGTGTCCAGCTCAAGTTAGTAGTTAATGTTACACCGAGAATGTCAATACTAGGGGAAGTGGGAATATTTACATCATTAAAAAATATATGGGAGTCAGTGAGATTCTGTCGGTTAGAAAATTGAATGTACTTGGTTTTCTGTGCATTAAAGGAAACTAGATTCTCTTGTCCCCATTCATTAATTCTAGAAAGGTCCTGGTTCAGAGAAATTGCAGTGTTTATTTTTGAATTTATAAGATCGGGTTGGGTGAAAGAATTGGTAAATGTGAAGGAACTGTGGAGTGTTGAGTCATCTGCGTAGGAATGTATTGGATTATGAGTGGTAGATATGAGATCATTGATATGAATGAGGAACAGAGTTGGGGCCAAAACTGATCCCTGGGGAACACCAGCATTTATTGAGTGAAATTGAGAATAAAGGCCATCTACCATTACACGTATTTTTCTGTTATGAAGATAAGAAGAAATTAGTGGAACTAATGATGCAAGGCCGTAGTGTGACATCTTCGACAATAAGCATTGATGCCAGACTCTATCAAATGCCTTTGATATATCCAGTGCTATTGTATGTGTTTCACCATGTTGGTCTGTAGCTTGGTTGATTTGATGCGTAAGAAGGCAAAGAATGTCTGCAGTTGATCGACATCGTCTAAAACCATATTGCCTATCACTGATTAATTTATTATTCTCCAGATGCTTAATTATGTGATTATTTAATATAATTTCAAAAACTTTGCCAAGAGTGGAAGTTATAGCTATTGGTCTGTAGTTTGATGGATCTGAAGAGGCACCTTTTTTAGGAACTGGATGGATGTTTGCTTCTTTCCAGGGTACTGGGAAGCATGAGGTATGAGTACACAGACGGAAAAATTTTGCCAATACAGGAGCGAGCACCAAGGAGCAATTCTTAAGTACTATTGGAGGAATTTCATCTGGACCAGGAGCCTTATCTACTGAGAGATTCTGCAAAATAGTTTTGACATGTCTGGTGTGGATCTTAAGTGAGGGAATTTCAGGTGAATTAAAATTAAGTACAGGGACATCTTGATTTATTTCATCTAAGGTTGAGTTGGTGGAGAAAATATCTGCAAGAAGGTTAGCTTTACCTCGTGGGTCACTTACAAGATTGCCAGTCATTGCCATATATATATATATATATATATATATATGATCATGTAGAATGTACTGTACTATCAGTTGTTTGTTATGGGTATGGAGATATTTGAGTGTAAAGAGAGGATAATATCACCAGTTGTGCCAAGATGGTGGAGGCTGGCCGATCTTTGTTGCTAAATTTGCACTACACTGCACTATGTTGCACCAGTCCTCTTATGATAAGGAACGGTACATAAGTCTATGCTATGGAACACTACATGAGTCTATGCTATGGAACGCTACTTGAGTCTATGCTGTGGAACGCTACATGCATCTATGCTATGGAACGCTTCATGAGTCTATGCTATGGAACGCTTCATGAGTTTATGCTATGGAACGCTACATGCATCTATGTTATGGAACGCTACACGGGTCTGTGCTATGGAACGCTACACGGATCTATATTATGGAACGCTACACGAGTCTATGATATGGAACGCTACATAGATCTAGGTTATGGAACGCTACACCGAGTCTATACTATGAAACACTACACGAGTCTGTGCTATGGAACACTACATGAGTCTATAATATGGAACGCTACAAGAGTCTATACTATGGAACGCTACATGGATCTGTTATGGAACGCTACACGAGTCTGTGCTATGGAACGCTACATGAGTCTATACTATGGAACGCTACATGAGTATATACGAGTCTGCTATTGAATGCTACATTAGTCCTAAAACAGAAAGGGTTAAATCACAATGTTTCACATCACAATATGGTTCACTAAGATTACAGAATATTGGCTCCCAACAGATTAGCCACACCACAACCTTTTGCTAGGAAAGTAGGTGGAGCCTACAGTATGTACCAGTATCACAGTACATTATTTTCACAAATCCATACCCTAGTGTATCAGGACACACTATCGATTGTATTCTTAAACAATTCTTTCCCTTCATAGCTTGGGTGGCGCTCTGGGCTCTAGATGCTATAATATTATACCATACTATTTTATACTGTACTATGCTATATTCTAAGGTAATTCCCAGCTGTGTTCTATATCAGGCAGATATCGGTGGAGCTACCTGGCGGTGCTCGTAGCCCAGGTTGCAGGTTCCAGATATGGCAGGACCAACACTCGGGGGCTGGCCATGACATCTGGGCCATAGATGACCTCACCATTACATCAAGGCTCTTCAACAATATCCAGCTGGACTTTAGCGACCCAGCTGCAGCTAAAAATTCACTCAGGTTAGGGTTTTTGCTGTCACTTACTTCTATATTAGCTTGTACACGCATTTATTTCTTTACATATAACTTTCAGACTCTTAAACAATATCAAACTAGATTTTAGAGACCCAGTTGTGGCTAATGATTCACTCAGGTGAGGGTTATTACGGTTGCTCACTTTATATTATGATTCCACAAGTAATTCTCACTCTTTAGCTCACTGCAGTATAATGTTTGGTATGCATAGTTTTTTATGAAATGAACCTGGAACACGTGATCTGTACAGGTGACAGGAGTTACTGCTGCCACAACTTTATTTATAGAGATAAAGTGAACTTAGGAGTTCTCCCTACTGGGATAATCTTGTTAGAATTTGGTAAGAGCATTCGTTCACATTTGTACTATACATGGTTCCATTTCAATAGTCAAACACAGACCTTCCACAGCAATTGAAGCAGGTTCCGGTTTAGGCAAATGCACAGTCCCCTGCACATACAGGTGGTACACTGTTGATATACTTGATAAAGCGAATTGTAAGTAAAAAGAAATCCTGGCTGAAGGGAATGCTTCATGATGTTCTATCAGCCAGTAAAAAAAATTCACTAGAAATATAGAACACATCACTGCAAACAATTATTCCTTTTATTCTGTGCATATTTTAGACCTCATCATCACCTCTACATTCTTCAGCAGTGTGCGTGGTGTCACCCTCATTACCATTGTTAATTTTGTGAAAGATGTACCAAGAAATGTGTATTGCAAATATTTTGTAGATGACTTCGCCCTCTCTTATACTTAGCTGTCAACAGGTTGTCCAAGTCCGTCTCCAAAATGGCAGAAACAAGGTGTCATTAGGTTGTTTCTCATAGCTTCAAGTGTTGTCGAGCAAGTTCTTTGTTCTACATTTTTATCAGCAAAGAAAGGTTTCCAAGCAAAAACCACAACCACAACCTCAGTTCGTCCAGGAAGTCAAGTTCTATGGGTCTTTTTTAGCACTGGGCAACAAACTATTATAGCCTTGAGAGCTTTCAATATGTTCAGGAACTAATTCTCTCTCGTTATGGGAAATGACACACTTAAAGTATTACTTCACTTTTATCCTGAGTAAAGGGGACTACTGTAGGTCTATTTGTCTATTGTATACTCTGGATTTTTCTCTCAATGATGTTCTCCAAATATTCACAAGGACATTCAGATAATCTACAGTGCAGTCCCTGTATGATGAAATGGTGAACCTCCTCTCTGTCTGTATTGGGACTACTTAAATAATCGACATCAAACTTAACTTGCATAGAAGTCTTCATCCACTGCTTACAAGTCTTTGTTTAATCTGCATGTGATTGACTGATCTTAAAGAGGACAGATGGCAGGTTAAAAAAGAAACTCTTGATTTGCCACATTGTAGAACCGTGTGTGTGTGTGTGTGTGCTTTACTTGACTCACTCTTATATTATCTATTATAAACAAAAGTACAGTTTTTGTTACGAGCAAGTGCAATTTTCCCACCAGGTTCCATCTGGGTGATGTTGAGGAGGACGTGTGTGGCCACGACTCTGCCCTGGTGTTCGGGGACACAATAGCCACAGACACCATGCGCTTCGTGGAGACTAAGTCCATAGGTGTGGGGCCTTCCTACATGATCCAATTTGATCTGGTCATTGGCTGTGAGGAGGGGGCCTTACAAGACACTCCAAACAAGGTTAGAACTCAATAATACACTAAATTTGCTCTGTCAATGGACATTACTCAGATTAGCAGTCTTTTTAAAGTAAAGAAACCAGCTCGTCAAAAGGGGGGTTTAAAGCTTGATGGTGGTCTAGGGAGGAAACTAAAAAATAAATAAATAACAAACAATATGATTAAATGATGGACTAAATACCTGCCTTGACTCTTCCAGGTGTTGCTGGAGTACTCCCTGAACCACGGGATCAGCTGGCGTCTGGTCCACCGTCCGTGTTCCCCCTCCACCCCCGGCTGCCAGACTTACTACACCCAAGGCACCGTCCACCACCCATCAGAGTTCTCAAGCTGGAAGAGGGTCACCGTTAGATTACCACAACACACATGGTCAGTCTGTAATCTATATAGGCCTACACGAATTTTAATCTGTTCTATGCACAAACTTCCAAATCTCAACCGTTATTGCCTGTTGAAGAATGTTTCCCATGTACTTCCCTATAACCCTTACCCAGCTGTCAAAGATCCTATCTCACCCTGACCTAAATATGTTTGTTACCCTTTTTGCGTTTGGTTTGGTGTTGCGAGTGAATTAAATTTATTAGATTATAATCAAGATATTATAATCTTGTAGATATCTCTATTGGTCTAACTGGTAGAGTGACTGCCTCATAACCCATGGGTCCCGAGTTCAATTCCCGGCCAGGGCATATTTTCGGGGAGGCTATTTCTGCATCTAACGAAGTTTAGGTGTGTTGGTAAAATTGTTAAGATGATTGAGAGTAAGATCGGAGCTCCATAAATCCTCTTTCGGGTATGGTGTAAAAACCTATTCCTACAAGTTATAAAAGGATCAGAGGCATTCTGGCTCACAATTGACCTGCAGCTGTTGGAAAACACTTGACATGGAAGAATCCATTACAGGGTCACGTGCGTGGACACTATATAAACAAACAATATCTATTTAAGGGGACGTTAGTTTATTGTAGGTTTGTTTGTATTATTATGGTATACAGTATATATTTAGTTTGCTCCATATAGACTTTGCTTTAAAACAAAATCCCAGAGACCCACCTTCGAGAAAAGTTTGTAAATTTTTTGGTAGAAAAACGTCCTGGCCAAAGGCCGGTTCCTCCTAAATTACAGGCAAAAAAGCGACACTTAAATTGCACGAAAGGTCATAATATTGACAAGAAAATGGTCGAAAGTCTTAATATTTGAAAACTAATGGGGCTAAACATGAAGTAGAAGGGGGTTCACAAAAAATAACAAATACGTCCCCTTAACGGATGAGATTTAGAATGTCTGTTTTTATAGAACATTTTATGCTTAGAATCATCCATACAATCATATTCTGAAGTTTGTCACAGCTCTTTTGGGACACCCTGTGTGTTTAGCAAATTATTCAATATTTTCCCTTCTTGAAATTTAAAATACACTTCTGTAATTAAGAGGAAAATATGTAGCATTTTCTTTTTACAGGTCTCCCTCAACCCGTCTCCGCCTTCGTCAGACAGAGGACAGTGAGGTGGGCGAGTCCTGGGCTGTGGACAACCTGTATGTTGGCCTCCAGTGTCCAGGCCTCTGCTCTGGGCATGGACACTGTACCACCTCGGGATGCAGGTCGGTTTTAATGGATTTATTTACTTTTAAAGTTTTGGTGCTTGGTCGGTGTTAGTTCTATGTTTGTTTTGTAATGATATACATCATACGAATAAACCCACTGAAAGTCATTAGTTTTCAAAGACTCAATACTTAACATAAATTCGATATTGTGGATTCAGCCTCTGGCCTGCTTTAATCTTGCAGTGTCTTACTAATGCAAGCGCTATTTACGACTCCGATTGAACTGAACCTCTCTTATAAAAAATATATTTAATTTCAGTTCATCTTAAGCTGGAATTCCATAACTGGAAAGATACCTGTCCGAAGTTATACATTGCCACTGAAATGATCGTTTGAAATGTTCTAAACGAAAACGTCCGTTTGAAGAATGTTTTATACATTATGCAATCAACATTTTGCATAAGTAATTCCACATGATAACCTGATAATGTTGCAGGTGTGACGACAACTTCCACGGCCACAAATGCCTGCCGCTACACAAGTTACATCGAGAGATGGACGCGACCTTTGACGAGCGGGATGATGTGGCCCGCTACAGCTTACAGGTTACTGGAGGGAGGGTGGTGTCCCCGCTGGAGGGATGTGGGGTAGTCCTCTCAAACAACAGTCTATACTTCGGGGCTGTGAGTTCATGAGGTTCTGTTATTATTGTCAACACTACCTTGATTCTGTCTGAGAAACTTTTGCTAAAGATTGGCCTTGGTAAGAACGCCTTCAGGTATATACTGTATATATTATTAAATGGCTTGAAACCACTTAAAACTGCAACTGCGAAAGTTTTGTTGTCTTGGCGGGTGGTCCTTATAACGCCCAAGAACACACGCACACAGCCAGTCAGTCAGGTGACTCATGCTTGACTGAGGCCCTAAAGCAGTCTTGTATTGCTTTTCTGTAGTCCCAATCGATGTATGCAAGCAGTGACTTAGGAATGGTTAATATTTTGATTACAATAGTGAAATCAATCTGTAATCGACATGATTAATAATAATCCATAATCCATAATTGGTTAAAATTCAATCAATAATCAATAGTTGAATGAATGTAAACAAACTGTCGATGCATGAATGCAGTGGACAGTGGCTTATGAATGGCTAGTTTGGTTACAATGATGAAATAAATCAGTAATCAATAATCGATATAATAAATAATAATCCATAATCATTAATCAATAATCAATAGTTGAACAAATGTAAACAAACTTCAGCCATAGCCGCCATTTCTGCATCGCTGCATTGAGACAAATCTGGGTCACATGACTAAACACACAATATTATTATCCACCTCACACAAAAAACACTTGATATACAATGTTCTAGTCTTCACCCAACGCAAGATAACAGTGAGTACTACCTCTGATATGTATATAACCTGGGTTAGGACATTTAATTGCAGAGATATGTATTTCCAATATTGACAAAAATCAAGCAGTCACTTTGAACCAGGCTCTCGACGGCCATAACTGGCCCACTTATTCTCACAATAAAAACTGAAGCACTTGATCTAGAGTATTCTAGTCTTCACACTTCATAGGATAACAACGAATCCTGCCTCTGGATTACAATTATATAACCTAGGTTAGGCCAATTTTTTGCATATTGATAAGCTCGCTAAAGTCACGAAAATGCGTTTTTTCAGCCGATTCAGCAATGGCTGGAACTGAACCTGATATGGGTAGGGTGAGGGGAAATAGGACTGCTAACTGTGTGCATATTTACCCCTTCAGCACGATGACGTCTTTTTACCTTCTATTCTGGCTAGTATTGAATGATTTTATGCGGTTTAAGAAGGACCTATGTTATTTAGAGGGTTTATTGATATCGAATTTGCCCCTTTGAGCCCTAGAAGCAGATTATAAGCCAAAGAAATAAGTCTAATGGTAACCAGAATATGATGAAAATTACGTCATCGTGCTGAAGGGGTTAAGTACGGTTAGCCACATATGTATATTTCTGCATATTTATTAGTTTTATTTACGATACACCAGCCAGGAGTGCGACAACTGGAGACGGATGACCTTAACACCGAAGACCTGGAGGTAATACAGTTCCAAGCAGTAGTGGGTGGAGGCGCTACTGCCAACTGTGTTCCTGCCGCCCCCTCCTCTCCTGCCACCCAACAGCAGGACTCCCATGGGCGCGGCTCTGTGGTCCTGGAGGCCTCTACTGACGGTGGGCAGACGTGGACACTCATTCAGGAGCTGCTGCCTTCAGAGTATCGAGTGCCCAGGTCAGAAGATACTCTTTAACAATTCAAGCAGACATCGATTTTTGTACTTTCTCAAAGTTACTGTCAGATTATTTTGACTCAGGAATGATTTCATTATCAACTCTTTTAGTTCTGACAGATCCATGCAATTTTTGTTTTGTTATGGTAGTTATGAAGCTAATGGTACAGTGTATTCGATATAAACACGGAACATATAAATGTAATACAAGATGTTTATGATTTTTTTATATCGTGACTGTACTTCCCCTATATATTTACAGAGTGGTTCGAGCTCACCTGGATGAAGAGCTAGTGAATGCCGAGTCTGGGGTGGTGAGGTTCCGAGTGTGGCAACCTACCCATGGGGATAGGGATCAGTGGGCCATGGACAACCTCAGGATTTCGCCTGATGTACATCTTAATTCACTGCAGGCCGATTTTGCTGTGAGTACCCTCCTATGTTTATATTAACCCTTTCTGTACCGGTGCCGTTCTTTTCACTTTATTCTGGCTACGATTAGGCGATTTTAGGCAGTTTCAAAAGAACCTCCAGCAATTAACAGGCTTCGAACTATCACGCTTAACCCTTTTTACTACCACATATCCTTCTTAAGCTGCACAAAATCGTCTGAATATAGCTAGACTAAAAACAAAAAACAGTTGCTGGTACAGAAGGGGTTAAGTGCTTTTTCGTTATTAGGCACTTACACAGTAGTACAAACTCTCACTAAGTAATACACAGCACCTTACCTACCAATAGATAAAGTTATTATACCGCACTACTTGCGGAGACTAAATAAAATCTCTTCCCGGCAGCCCAACTCCCTGACGGCCTCCCCCTGGTTGAGTGTGACTGGCAGCAGCACCCGGGACTACTGCCAGACCCAAGACGACCACCTCCGGCCAGCACAGGTCATGGATGGGACCGAACCCGTGCGAGAGGCCGTCACAAACTCCCTCAAACTCAAGCAGGGAGACATTATTGCTTTCCAGGTAACACGTTTTCGTGATAAAAATAATCTTATAAAAGTTGGCAGAATAAATATAAACACCATGTGAAGAGGAGCACTTTATTGACAACGTTTCGCAGATAGCTTCATCAGGCCAATGACCTGATGAAGCTATATGCGAAATGTTGGCAATAAAGCGCTCCTCCTCGCATGGTGTTTATATTCACGTTTTCATGAATCGGTGCCTCCTTTGCCTTTGTTCTTGTTGTCCTTACCTTTGTTTTTGTTGCTTTTACTCCAGAAAACAACTCCTGGCAGGCTCGGCTCATGGATGAAACCTAACCGCTGCGAGAGGCCGTCACTAACTCGTTCAAACTCAAGCAGGCGTACACATTTATCTTGAAGGGGTGTCTAGGATGGTTTTTATAACCTTGATGGAGGTCTAGCGAGGAAACTATTAACCCTTACTGCACCAGCGACGGTATACAGCTGTCAGTAATAAAGTCACTCGTCAGAACCAGCGACGGAAGATGTCCGTCAGTACTATGCAGTCCCTGTAACTGCCCGTATCGATCGGTATCTGGTACTGTGACTTGTACGTACTGCTCTGAGACCTTGGCAACACTTCTCAGCCTGAATCCAAGCCTGTGGGAGCTAGCGGGGATAGTATTCCTCCAACTTTCGGGGTGAGAGGGTATTCTCTCTTGACTCTGAAGCCATTTTGGCCACAATGCCTGGTACTGGAGGGTACATTTGTAGTAATAAACCATAAAACAACCACTAGCCCCTTAAACCTGTAACCTTGCCTTCTTTGTGTGTGTATTATTTGTTACAATTTCATAGATAATATTAACAGTTTACAGGTACATGTATTATATAACGTCCCTTACCGATGCCCTCTCAGATCAGCGTGGGGTGTGCTGAAAGCTTAGTGTCTGGCGAACCTGTCCTTCTTGAGTACTCTCGTGATGGAGGCATCACTTGGTTCTTGGTCCACCCTGGCTGTCCCACTGCTGCCCTCCACTGCCACGGACCCTCAGAGCCCAGTGTGTACCGCCCTGGCCATCACGGACCATGGACCAGGGTTCTCTTACCCGTGGACCATCGCCTGGCACAAGGGTAAAGTAGCCTATTTATTTATTTATGTAATCCCCTCGAAAAAATCCCGCAACCCCAATACTCTACTACCCGAGTTGACGTCTGGGATAGTGTAAAATAGTCGTTGATGGCGAACTCTAATAAACCCATCACGTGAAGCACCACGAGACTATCACCTGGTTCTTTCAAGGAGAACTAAGGTTACTATCCTATTGTACGTCCGTGGTAGTACAGTGGGTTAGCGCGCGGGTCTGGTTGACCCAGGGTCCAGAGAATATATTCTCTGGACCCTGGGTTGATCTACGGATGATATGGTCACTAACCAGGGTTCGAACCAGGCATCTCAAAACCTGGGAAGTTTTCAGGAGGGTTAAAATCCCTCCAGGGTTCGAGCCCCGCGCCAGGCATCTCAAAACCTGGGGAGTTTTCAGGAGGGTTAAATTTCCTTCGCACCCAGTATTTCAATTTATATATTTATTTATTTTTATTTTGTTATCTGTGTGTGGGTGCAGTTTTTTTTTTAACCTTTTTATATATTGATGTAATTTTCTATACCGTGGGAAAGGGGACCTATTTTTCACCGAGGAAAGTAATAATTCCCATGTAACTCCTGCAAATTATAATGTATGTATGTACTCCGGCCCATTCACCACTTTTCCTTTATTTATTTTTTAAATTTATTTGTATTTTTTTCTGAGGGTGGCCGACCCCTGCCCACCCCAAACCAGCTTCCAGAAGCACATCCATACTCTCGCCATTCCATCCACTCACTCATAGACAACACGCAGCTGCAGGCACAACCTCCCGAAATCCATCCTTCTGAATCCTCCCTTCCTCGAAGAGTTGATTAAATAATTAAATCAATAAATAAAACTTCCATACATCTGCCCCAACTGTCAGATTCTCGGCTAGCTGATTCTGTCCTTCAGATCTGTGATTCTGTCATCTGGAAAACTGTCACGGGGCACAAAAAGTTATCGTGAATATAAAGTGGTCCTTCGAGTAATAATCCTGTAGATGCTGTAGCCTATGCTATAACTATGTCCTTATTGTCAGATCGGTACAGTTAAGATGGATGCAGGAAAACCCGGACGAGATGGAAGGAGGAGAGTTCGCCCTACGAGACCTGTACATCGGTCCCCCCTGCCCCTACGCCTGTCACGGCCACGGGATCTGCACCGCTGCCAACCTCTGCAAGTGTGATCCCGGATATGAGGGTGAGATATAATAGCAAACTTAAGGGGGGGGGGGGGGGGATGGCCGTATATATTTCCTTAATTATTTATAATATCTTTTTATTATTATTTTTTTCTCTCTCGGTTCCCCTCATGACAATCGGAGCGTGTTGATTGGCTGGTGGGTCTACTGTATATCCCTTCACCTTGCAACATCGTCTCGAACCCCAGCAAATTGCCTGAAATCCTCACTACTACTACTACTACTAATAATAATAGTATATTATAATTGTTTTTCCTATTCATGATTTTTGAGCTACACTAATTAAGCTCCATTATGAGTGTAGGTTTAAATCAAGGTGTATCTATGACTCGGAATTGCTCATGTCGCTCTGGAGGCTCACAAATATCATCTCATTCATTCCTTTCTTTTCCGCACCTCCTCTCATAGGGAACTACTGTGGCAAGCTACCAGAGAAGAACTCCAAGTGGATGGAAGACCAGTTTGAATCCGGGTCACTCTCTGCGGGTTGGGATCGAACCGAGGGTAGTTCCTTAGTGGCCCAAGGGTGTGGTCCTCAGAACTCTGGACCAGTTTTACTATTTTCGGCTTCTGGTCCACGCTCAGCTACCACTAAGGAGATGGACACCAGATTTATCAAGTAGGGAAATGGAAAAATGTGTGTGTGTGTCTGTCTATATAATTATATCTTCGCCAAAGTTACTTAAATTCTATTATCATACCTACCCTTATTTGTGCCATATTTATCCATATATATATCCCTTAGAATTCTCTCCTCCTCTCTCTCCAACCTACGTAATATATTCCTTTTTTCCTAACCACCATACAGATTCCTGGTGTTCAATCTACAAATCGGGTCCTCGGAAGCCAGTGGTCGTTGCCAGATCGGCGAGGTACCACGAGATAATGTGATCCTGGAGTATTCCACGGATAATGCTCAGACGTGGAGCCAGCTGCAGCAGTTTGAAGCACCTCACACCACTAACAGGTAGAGTTTATTTTACTGTTTTATATATATTTTTTAGCACATACAGTACATACATTAAAGATTATGATCTACACATGAGTAGGTCAGTCTTTTTCTTCACCTTATGGCGGCATTCCAGGCAGCTTGGTCTTTGACGTCCCTCTTAGTCAGTCCTTAGGCTGTGAGATCAGTTTGTACCACCTGATCCCACGTCTTTCTTGATCTACCTCTCCTTGCGACTCCCTCCACATTCATAGACTTGCTTTTCTTAACCCAATTATTCTCATCCATCCTTTCCACATGTCCATACCATCTAAGCCTACTCCTACGCATTTAATTTTGTTCCATCCTATATAATTATATATTGATATATTTTGTTTTGAGAGAGCGAGAGAGAGAGAGAGAGAGCGAGAGCGGGAGAGAGAAACCTATATAAGAGCAGACAATATGTAAGATCATTTATGCATTGCGAATTGTAACGGTTAACGTTTTCTCTGACGCACCTTGTATAATCTTCAACATTATATTCTGTAGGTAACTATACTCTGTTTCTTTATAGCTGACGACAAATTGAATCCATTAGCATCTAATTTTTCGGAAAAATATGAATCTACTACGTCTCCAGTAATCTGTTTTTATTAATTTCACTCCAACACCAAACCCCTCTAATGAAAGCATGTGATCCACCGGGATTCGAACCTGGGTTACCACACACATATTTTTAAACACTCTAACCATTACACTATCAAGCTTTCATAATTAACTATATATTTCACTACAAAATCCTCAATATAACTAAAAATCTTGATAGGAACTTTGCAATTTACCGTCATTTACAAAGAAACAGAGTACAGGGACATATTCGTTATATATGATACTAAACCCAAATTTCTGTTGCAAGGAAGGAGGCATTCTTCATCCCCCTCCCCAACAAGGCTCGAACCCGGCACACCCGATTCCGATGGTGGCAGGCTTACAACGGTATGCTGATGGGGGATGACTCTTCTGTGGGTGAGTAGTTGTAGTAGTAGTAGTAGTAGTAGTAGTCGTCGTTCCCTGGGCTGCCTGATGGAGGATGACTCTTCTGTATGTGTTGTTTTTGTATATTTTTATTTGATAGTGACAGATAACTGGAATGTAAAGGCGATAGTAGGATTGGATGGTGGGTGATAACTACCGTGTTTGATGGAGGAGCAATAATAATTTGATGATTTTCACATGTATGCCACGGTAGCCTTGTCCGTTTCCTAGTCATTCAGGTGTGACTTTAACCCCATGACACAGGGACAAGTGGCTTAATTCTCCACTTTTGGTAATGCACAATATTAACGAAAATTAGGAGACGGTGTGAAACACGCTCTGGAAAAATATCATATTAATCCAACTTGTTTGTTAATATGTTATTCCCGAAAAACGATGCCACACAGCCTCTGAAACCCATTAGTAGGTAAAGCACAAATTCCATCCCAATAATATCTTCCCATTGATATATCGGGATTCGAACCCGGGACCATTGGATTACCAGTCCAGTGCCAAGACCTCTCCACCACACCTCCCCTCAGCTTACTATGTTAATGTTATGATGCACATATTAATTTCATAAGTTTTACGTGTATTTTGTACCACTTGGAAGAGGTTTATTACAAGGTTGCATAGTTTCTTAATGATTTAATCTAAATACTAAACACACTAATTTGCGAATAAATTTAAGAAAGCTAAATATTTGCAGGTAAGAGAAACCCATCTGTAGTTGAAATAATATCGGGTAAATTACGTGTTTGTGCGAATTTTCACTAACACCTGATAATGTGTGTCTTAGGTGAGAGAGCCGAGTGGCACCTGGACAACGTGATGGTACTGGCCAACGAGTCTTTGCCCACCACCCTCTCCGATGATCTGGACGGCAACAGCTCCTCAAGAGACCCCTGGTTCCTTCGACAGGGAGCCTCTGTCACCCCAGCCTGTGGATCTGAGGATAATGTTCTGATTTTCTCTGGGGCTGCAGGTTGGTAGTTTTAGCTTTGTATTCTCGAGTGCATGTCTGTCGAGGTTAGAACAAATGGTTATTGGTAATGTGGCCCTTAAAGGGCCGGTCACACATTCACGATCTCAATAACGATTACCACTGAACAAGGGATCGCAGCATGTCGTGACTCGTGAGCGTGTTCTGAGGCAATTCTAAGGTGCCACGAACGAGTCGGTGTGGGGTGGGATGGGCCACGAGGGTGTGAACACATATTAAGCATGCTTGACATTTTCACAAGCTTCAAGAATGTGCCGGAAACCTTGGCTGGCCCGCAGATGTGTCTACGACAAGTGGTGTGAAGGCGCAGGCAACCGCAGGCATGACTGGGGTAATCAGTGGCATTCTACATTTGAATTTAGCGCCGCGTATGCCGCCGACAAATTATGGCAGAGAGAGAGAGAGAGAGAGAGAGAGAGAGAGAGAGAGAGAGGCTAGTGTGAAAGATCAAGAAATGCGCGCAGCTTTTGAATAAGTCTGAATTTGAAAAGGGAGCATAGTTGAAGAAAGTACATGAAAAGGTAAATACATTGAGAATAAATGTAATCGGATAATGTAGCTGTGTAAAAGGTTTGAGGATAGTGGATAAATTGGAGGTGTTTGCATTTAACCCTGAGAAGACACGATAATGCATTTCTTTTATATTTACTGGCTATTATTAGACGATTTTATTTATATTTGGAAGGGTATATAGAAGTCAGAGGGTTAATTTAGATATTCCTACGCTTATATCTGTAATTCCCACATATCCTTCATAGATTGTATATAAACTCTTCATATTTTAACCAGAATAAACTGGTCAAATTCGTTATGATCCTTAATAAAGGGTTAACACGTTCGGCATGGATGGCGTCATTCAATTTGATTCAAGCTAATACCTAAAGATTTTATGCAGATTAGGAACCTCTTGGAATCCAATTGGTTAAAATTATCGAAATAAATAATCCGAATTAAAAATTCGTCTCCTATGCTAAATAAAATCATCTAATGGTAGCCAGAAATAAATGAAGAAAGCGTGTCAACGTAAATAGCCGAAAGTAAGTTGCTCTTGCTCCCTCGCTCTTGCTTTCTCTCACTCTCTCAACATGGCAATACACGTGATGCTAGTCAGAGTGAAAACAATTATTTGTACAATAGCACTACCTTATGTCTCTCTCTCTCTCTCTCTCTCTCTCTCTCTCTCTCTCTCTCTCTCTCTCTCTCTCTCTCTCTCTCTCTCTCTCTCTCTCTCTCTCTCTCTCTCTCTGTCTCTCTCTCTCTCTCTCTCTCTCTCTCTCTCTCTCTCTCTCTCTCTCTCTCATTTTGCTGTGGGAGGGCCACCTCCGGTGCAACAGCGACCATCCGGCGATGACCAACGGTTATCTGCAGGCAATATGCCAGCTGGACCCAAGTGGTCCGTCATCATCCGTCGCAGATGCATCTGTGGTCATACCCACGGTACACCTGTAATGCGCCTGTGGTAACCACAGGAAGCGGCGGCCACTTTCGGCAAATACCATTACATGATGGCGTGCATGATGCAGAGGCACCGTCTCTCCCTGCAGGTACGTCGCCGGAGCTCCTGCGGCAATCGTAATTGGCACGCCCACCGCCATTATTTTGAATATGCTGGAGAGGGATCACTAGGAATTCCCACGTGCATTGGCTCTCTCAGGGTCACAGTCACAGTTCGTGAATGTGTGGCAGGGCCTTAAGTGCATTAACTTTTATCAAATCAATCATAATTATGATCTATAAAGGTGAATGACATGACCGCTAAACAATGCTTCACATCACTAAGTGGAGCAAGGGCTCGTACAGCTTTATTTAGTATTATGATAGTGATGCTATTCATGGATATTACGATTAAAATTCAAATGTATATAGATTTGTTTATGAGTCATAAGGTATTATTATAAAGAAATTAAGCTTTGCAACAATATTTGGGATATGATTGCAGCTTCATGAAATATAATCGTCATCCCACTAAATGATTGGATTGATTATTTCACATGGTAGTACCAAAATATTTGTTTTGTTACCTACAGTGCCCCGATATGTCGACACTTGGGATTCCCAAGGTTCTAAGTCAACAGTGGTGTAGTTCGACATCAACATGAGGTGTGGAGGTGCGACATGAAACACTTCCAAATTGCATTAATGGGATGAATTATGCTGAGTGTACTGATTCACTATATAACAGTCATATCGTATATACAGCTATCTCATACATCGATTCTTGGACTTCAAAATCCACGGTGGTGAAGATGAATTACAACATGAAGCATAGTGCGGCCAAACTTAATTCCATAATACCTTAATTCATATCAACTCATGACAATATTAACAGTGTCCTTGTGATTTAAGTACAGCACTCAAATACAACGAAACATGGAACTTCTAAGGCTCTGAGCCAACAGTTGTACAGTTCAGCAGCAACATGGAGTGTTAAGAAGCCAAACAGTCTTCCGAATTGCCTTAAATTACGTGATTATTAATGTGTTGAGTTGATTTTGGTTTCTTGTTTCGAAGAGTAATCACAAGTTCTGGTCTTACAGCTCCCCGTTATGCCGAAACCTGGGACTTCCAAGGGTCTGAGTCAACAGTGGTGCAGTTCGACATTAACATGGGGTGCGGGGCTGGCAGTGCTAGCTCGGAGGTGGCTCTGCAGTACTCCACCGACAACGGACTGACATGGCAGCTGGTGAGGGAGGTGTGCGCCCCCCCTGAAGTGGAGTGTGGGGCCTTCCACCTGTCTTCCACCTTCTCCCCGGCCCTCCATCCAGCATGGACTCGCTTCACGGCCACGCTACCCAAGGATGCTGTGTAGGTTTACTTGTATCTTTATAAGTTTCATTTTTAAACCTTTACATGTCAATGCGTAGATCTACTCCTTTTCACACCTGCACCAAGATTATATTGCTAAATACGTTTAGATATGTCAAGCAGAAATGTTCTAACAAACTACAGAAGATTTATGGTACAATTATTCAAGTGGAACATAGTTTTTGGTAGTGGCCTTATACTCACAATCCAGAATATATATACATTCATTTGAATATTTGATCCCTTAAAACCAAACTAAAACATTAAATGGCAATATCTCGTTTGAGTTCCATGCAGATTTAAATTTGTGCCTACTTACTCTTATGACCATCTGTTTATGTTCTCTGTTGTGTCAGGGGTGAGCGTGTCCGACTGAGGGTGACAGAGGTAGGGGAAGGCTCCAGGGCAGCGTCCTGGGCCCTCGACAACTTCTTCGTGGGAGACTCCTGCCCCTGGATGTGTTCTGGACACGGTACCTGTAGTTTACACTCCTGCAGGTCGGTCTACCTTATTGATGTCATGTTAAAAATGACCAAAATAATTCAAAATATATACAACTATATGCAAAATTAAACACTAAACCTGCTAAGCAAAATTGAAATGTGCTCACCTTAAGGTTTCATACCTAAATTTGAACAGAACATTAAAAGCCACATTATTAGCATTTGCGACATGAAATCCAAGTTTTTGTATTGTATGGTAGACTCCTGCATTCGCAGGCAGTTAAATAATGTCATTTGATGTAGGGGATAGTTGTTAAACCCCTCTGTGTATGTGAGTTGTTGTGGTTTACGACTTACATTAGATAGAACGAAAGCATGACTCTACTTAGTGTAACTCCTACAGACACCTGTTGTCTCTTCGTCGGTTTTACATATCGAAAGGGCTAATTCCCTTTAAATTTACCCTTTCGCCAATATATATATATATATATATATATATATATATATATATATATATATATATATATATATATATATACGTTATATATATATATATTATACATACTTATATTTGTTTTAATAAAATGAGGCTTCTGTCTGAAAATGGAAAACATATTTCTTATAAAAAAGCGTAACAAAAATAAACTGTTAGTCTCGAAGGGTGCCAATCCAAGTTAAATATATTTGTCAGGGGTACTTGTAATTAAAATCAGTCTTCATTTGATTGAAGGGCTTATTAATTGTATATTTGTGGTCATGACGACATTGAAATTAGTAAAGATTTTGATATCTAAACTGCAATTAGTCTGGAGCCTTAATTAAATGCAAATATCTCTGACAGTTCAAAATCAGTGAACATAGGCATTACTTTTGACTTAATTTTGAGATGTAGCTGGATTGTTATGTCATTTGTGTAGCTGTGACGAAGGCTACTTCGGCGACTTCTGCGTACCTGCTGCCGTGCTGCCCTGCGAGCTGTTGGACACCTTCGACCGTGTTGGTGAGGTGGATGATTCCCGCTGGCAGGATGTCCACGGGGCTGAGGTCTCCCAGCGCTGCGGAGTAATCGTCTCCAAGTCTGCTCTAGTTTTCTTTAAGGTATTTATCTTGTAAATTTTTTGAGGCAATGTAAGGTTTCCCGTCCATTTACCGTTCATCAACCGCCATTGTAGGCTACAGCCTTTGTACCGTCCATAAAGCAAGGATGAAACAGGGACAGGATAAGGACGGAAACAGATTATGTCCCTGAAAATTCAAATTGGGCAGTTTGTCCTGTTTTCCGCTAGACTTGCCAACATCTTGCAGGGGCAAGGTTGATGCAATTTCAGGTGTATGGGCACCAACCACCATGGTCGCCCCATATTGGTCCCCGACTCCAAAATTCGTAAAGTCAGCCAAGGACAGTTAAATACATGTTGACAAAGTCCTTTGTGTGATCGAAGCTTTAGTCTTCTTTGGGTAGCCCAATCATAGAATGTTTAAGAATTTAAGCTACGCCTATGATTATTATTGGACCAAGGTCAACTTTTTAGAACAATTGAGATATTTGCCAGTTAGTCTTTGGGACAGAACTTTGATAATTTATTTGATGCATTTCAGTTTGATGTTGGGTTGACAAGGCGGCTGGTCATCCAATTCAAGCATCTCCTCTCCCTCTTTCAAAATTGCACACTAATATTATAGGGTTGGAGTATAATTAGCTACCACGATCGACCTGGACCTGGCCAGCCAATTGACCACTTGCGAGTTTTGGTCTATGAGGAAGTTGGAGCTGTGGCCATCAATATTTAGCATAATTATCAGCTAAAATACGGTCATAATAAATTTATTAATACATAAAACCAAATTTATCTACTTTTAATCCATCAAAAACCCACATTATTATTGCATTTATCTTTAATATCGATGTTCACGGCTCCAACTTCCTTATAGCCTGAAACTCGCAAGTGGTTAATTCCTACAGTACAACCTGGTGATGGGGTAGGAGTGTAGGCAAGATAAAAGGGACTATAGTGTATTCAAGCTAACCTGGCAGGAATTGTTAGCGCTGCCTTTCTATTTATTAGTATAGCCAATATTAGATAAAGGCGGCGTCACACAAGCAGTTCATAAAGGCAGTATAAGAAGTATAGAAAGAAAGCGTTACACATTTCTGCCATGTTAGCTTGAATACATTTTAGACATCCAATCCCCACCTATTCTCTACCATCTTTACAGAGAGGCGTATGTTTGCAGGATGAACAGAGACTGGCCACTAGAAAGTACTTGGACATGATAACCTGTCAATTGGTGTAGTTCAACCTGGAGAGGGGAAATTCCTTTATCCTAACTAGCAACCCAACCTAAGATTAACCTTTGACGTGATGGCTGGTCCTGTCCAGAGTGAGGTTTAGCATCTTTCTACCCAACCTTAGTCGGTTCTGTCCGTCTCTTTCCTATACTACTTTTCTACTTCGGTGGTAGGTGGTTAGGAATCCTCCTCCCCTTGTTGTTGTTGTTGTTGTTGTTCCCCAAGCTGCCTGGCCGAACAGCCCCAAGGCCCCGAGTAAGGCCAAGGCCATAAACGAGCGCCCCCACAGAACCCTCCCTGCCGACCACAATAAAGCCTGGGTGACCGAAGCCACTCCATGGCGGGGAGCTGAGAGGGTGCGTAAACGCCCGGGAAACCAAAGCCCCACCCAGGGCCCTGTGCCCCTCAGTAATTATGAAGAGAAAGTTGAGGGGCAAAGGAATAATGTGACGCTTTAGCTTCCAATCTTGGTAGATTGGGAGGGCAATCCACGGAAGAGACGCCGTCACTTGAGATCTAGAAAATATATAAGTAAAAGGAACAGTCAGAGTAAGCTATGGGTATGGCAGAGATCGCTCAGGTCTCACTCTGATAGGTCAGCCCATCGCCATGTAAAATTCACATACTAGACGAGACAGAGAAAGGGGCGAGGGAATGCGAAAGTGGTCCCAGATCCTAAGAATTGGAACTTTAAATGTTGTTTCTATTCGGGCTTTGTCTCGAGTTGGCAACCCCCAGCTATGGGATGGGGTATGTGCCTGGGCATATACATACATACATACATACATACATACATATATACATACATACATACATACAAAGGACCTTATTTTTACAGGATGGATTGAGATTGGCCACCACCATTGATCTGGACATGACAGCCGGCCAATTTGTGCAGTTCAGTCTTGTCATGGGGTGTGAGGGCAGGCGGGCAGGGCGGGCCAAGAGAAGTTTAGTGACCGGGTATGAGGATGAGTGTGAAGACTCCTCGTCAGAATACCAGGCTGCTCACCATGATCGTCAATACGGCATCCTCGCCCAGTACTCCAATGACGGGGGCATCTCCTGGCATCTTGTTAAGGTTTGTAGGCAGGGTTTGGTGATTTTTTTTCCTATGTGTATGATGGAGACAAAAGGCAAAGTTTTTTTTTTCAATGTGTATGATACTACAGTCGTAGGTGGTGACCTAAATAGGCATGTGGGAGCATGTGCTGGTGGGTACGAAGGTATGCATGGTGGGAAATGGTATGGAAGAAATTTTTTAGAAGGCGAAATATACTCCGCTAGCTGGATTACTCTCAGTGTAAGTGAGACACAAAGGAAATCAGTAAGAGAGGCCAAGCAAATCCGATCCATATCCCCCCAAAAATAGCTAATCCTTCAGAATGTTCATGCATAAACCTCAACTCGGCCACTACTGTGCAACAATGCTCATAAATTTTAGCAATTTTCCTAGATGGAATCCATATTCTAAAGTTTGTATTCCGCCTCTATATGAGATCCATGTCCTAAAATCTTGGTCCTACAGAAGTGCCATGCCTCTAAAATTGATCACGGACTGATCCTACCTGTGATCCATATTCCTAATATTTAGTTTTGCATCTGTAGGTTATCCAAATATTTATCACTACCCTTATAAGAGCTCCATGTCTCTAAATATGAACCTTTTATCTTCAGGAGATCCACTTCCGACCCCAACCGGAGCCCGAGTTCGTGTCCATCGATCTCTCAGTCTTCCCCCGCGCTCTGACCAACGCCACCAGGTTCCGTGTGTGGCAGCCCCATCACGGTGGCATCACACGGCACACCTGGGCCATAGACAACCTCTTCATCGGCGGCAGTCCCGTCACGCCCAATGTTCTGTACGATGACTTCAACCAGAGGACACCTGCCGTGGACGCCTGGGTGGACTGGCCGGCTGGGGACGTGGGTCAGATGTGTGATGAGTGAGTCCTAATATACCGTGACATAATATCATAACAACGCACTCCTAAAGTCTATCCACTTTCTGTTTTTCAATCTTACTTTCTATTCGTCAATCCACTTTCTGTTCTTCAATCCACTTTGTTATCCAATCCACTTTCTGTTCTTCAATCTACTTTGTTCTTCAATCTACTTTGTTCTTCAATCCACTTTATGTTATTCACTCCACTTTCTGTTCTTCAATCCACTCGCTGTTGTGCAATCCACTTTCTGTTTGTTTACCTTTGATTCTGGCTAAAAGTTAGATGATTGTATGCTGCAGTTAAAGAAGGATCTATGTTACTAAGAGGGTTTATTGAGATCGTATTTACCCAACTTTTACATTATTATTTCATTTCTCTTTCTGATATTCAATCCAGTTTCTGTTATTCAATCCAGTTTCTGTTATTCAATCCAGTTTCTGTTATTCAATCCACTTTTTGTTATTCGATCCACTTTGTTATTTAATCCCCTTTCTGTTATTCAATCTCCTTTCTGTTATTCAATCCACTTTTTGTTAATCAATCA
Organism: Paralithodes platypus; assembly: GCA_032716605.1. NCBI lineage: Eukaryota > Metazoa > Arthropoda > Malacostraca > Decapoda > Lithodidae > Paralithodes > Paralithodes platypus. The sequence goes on from CM064543.1 coordinate 3,483,289, forward strand.
CTTTTCTGTTATTCAATCCACTTTCTGTTATTCAATCCCTTCTCTGTTCCTCCCCCAGACTGGACTCCTCTACCGGCCTGGTGTTCGGTGGTGGTGAAGGAGAGCGGGCCCTATACACCCGGGACCTACACGTGGATGCTGACGCCGTGGTCCAGTTTGACGTAAGTGTTCCCGGCCTGTAGGTTACGGACCGTTACCTCCACACATCATTTACAAGGAATCCTGGATCTGTCTAACTTAAGTTAAGGGGGGATGGGCGTATATATTTCCTCATTTATATTTTTTTTTTATCAATTGTTTTAGTTTCCTCCCTAGACCTCCATCAAGCTTAAAGAAACATCCCCCAATGCCTTCCTTCAAGATAAAATTGCACATTTTTCGATAGAAAACTGTTCTGGCCATAGGCCGGTACCTCTTAAATTACAGGCTCGCTAAAACCGCCAGGAAAAAATAGACACCTAAATGAGAGGGAGTCTTCTCATGGTGAGAAGTGGCAACAGTTCTCTAAACTTTCCCCATCCGCATCTTATTCTGGCGATAGTGGCGGCGTCAGCCCCACCACCAGCAGAGATGGTAGCACCCAAGTAGCAAATGTTGTCAACCATCTCCAGTGCCTCATTGTCAAAGCTAACACTCTCGAGCTGGTCATTGAACACAAGCTCCCCTTTGCATATTATGCATACAAATTTCTCAATTTCAAACTTCTTCCTTTGTAGAGGTCCCTTTATTCTAGTACAGCACTTTTTCCCATGATGTACCCAGCAGCGGCAGACGCTACACTGTATCGAGTTATTTAAATATAGCAAGATATAATTAAAAAGACGGCGCCGATACAGAAGGTGTTAACTTATCCCTTTAGATTTGAATGGGACGCAGGCAAACTGCGGAAGTCATATTCAGACCAGTTTACTGTATAACTCATCCCTTTAGATACATATTGGAAGCGGCTAGACCATAATATCCGTTTACTCGTTTACGTTATATGTAGGGTAGCAGTTGGTAGGTGTCATGTGTTCATGCTATATTCACAGGTATCTACACGATAACACTATTGTTTGTGAGTGCTGTATGCATTTTGTACATGCTTTGTGCATCCCATGCTTTCATTCAATTTCATTGGGAGGAGTTTGGTGTAGAGAGTGAAATTAATTAATTTGATTATTACTATAAACCCATTCCCTTTAGATCCGTGTGGGCTGTGGGCAGATAACCGCGCAGGAGCACAACGTGAGCCTACAGTACAGTACTGACCTAGGTGTGACCTGGACCACCCTGAGGCCCTCCCAGTTTGCTACCCCTGACTGCTACCATGAACTCAACACCCCCACAGTCTTCTACCCCAATAGTGCCCGCAGGTGGACGCGGGTGGTGGTTCCTCTCACTCACCTACGGATATGTGGGTAAGTTGTTGTTGTTGTAGTTCCCCAGACTGTCTGGCCGAGCAGTCCCGAGTCTGGTAGACCGAAGCCGCTCCAGATGCTCGGGCCCCCGAAGGGGCCAGGGAGAGATGAGATCTGTTTCTGAGAGGGCAGCGGGGGAGGGGATCTTCAACCCATGGGCTTGCACCCCGAGGTCAATGCCCCCACCGTCCGCAACCCACCAAGCAGGGCCACCCAATCGGGCGATCTCGCCAGCACATGTCTCCCTCTTGTTTACTCGGTTATTATGACTATTTTGTAGCAAAATATGCTGTTAATTGTAAAAACTTAGTAATAATGTGATGCTTAGACACCCTAGTTTCTTATTTTTTTATTAATTATCGAGAAATCAGCTTCAGATGTATTCAATATACAGCCAGTTTAAATGAAGCCGACTATAGTGACGTCTTCTTGCAAGGTTCTAATAAAAGGCCCCTGTTTATGTGGCAGACGTGTGCGGTTCCGGTGGTGGCAGGGGTATTACGGGCCCCGGGAGGCTGGGGTGCCCTGGGGGGTGGACAACGTGTACATCGGCCCCTCCTGCGTCCACCACTGCAGCGGCCACGGGTACTGCATCAATGGTGACACCTGCATCTGTGACGACAACTACAGCAGCAACGACACCTGCATATTGATCCAGGAGAACAGTCGCACCCTCAATGAAGACTTTGAGAGTAAGCTATAATGAAGTTAATATTATGTTAACCCATTGTGGGGCAAATTTGTGCGCGCATAGGTCCGATTTTTTTGTATTCCTCGCATGATCAAATTTGGTCATGTGTAACCTCATATTGGCACTTGACTTATTTTTGCCAACTTTACAATTACTTTACTTGAATATTTACAATTTTACCAACACCCAAACTTCGTTATTACATGCAGATATCGCCCCCCAAATTATTTTTGTGAAGCCCAGGGCTTGAACTCTGGTCCCAGTGCTTGGGAGGTGAACCCTCTCACCACTAGACCAAGAGAAGTACTCCTCTTGTGCTGATAGCTCAAGTAATTTTCTGTATCCAGTTCCATTTATGCTCACTGTCACAACTGCTGACATTACAGTCACTATTGTTCTAATCACCTATAGTACTAATTATCTTACTGGATATTTGTACTGTAAATCATGTACACTCACAGAAGCTACTCATTTGAGCCTGTGCAATGTTTAGATAGGGCCTGTTATTGAAGGGATTAACGGTCTCCTGCAGATGGTGTGTCAGGGTCGTCGTTCAAGCGTTGGTCTGGTGCCGAGGTGTCCAGCTTCTGCGGCGTGCTGACGGGGGAGGCACTGGTGTTCTCACAGCAGGGGGAGAGGATGTTGGTGACCGCGGACCTGGACCTCACACAGGGGAGGTAGGTTAAATCACTACATTGCAGACTTAATAAGGGGGGCATGAAAGACCTTTTGTGCCATTTAGGTGTCTATTTCTTCCTGGCAATCTATAGCGAGCCTGTAATTCTAAGAGGAAAGGGCCTTCAGCCGGAAAAATTTTCTACCAAAAAATTTAAAAATTTATCTTCAAGGGGTCCTATAGATTATTTTTTTAAGCTTGATGGAGGTCTATCGACTATCACTCGCCAGGTAAAAAATTACACAAAAGGTCTTAAGATTGCCAAACTAATGGGACGAACGTCTTAAAATGTCAAAACTAATATGGTTAAACATGAGGGACAAGGGGGTCCAGACCCCCCTTTCCCCCTTAATCTGTTTCCGGTTGCAGTGTGGTGCAGTTCTACATCCGGTTCGGGTGCATGGATGTGACCCCAGGCCTCCACCTCCCCCCAACCAGCCCGGTCCTGCTACAGTACTCCAGCAACGGGGGCATTACTTGGTCCCTTATGGCGGAGTTGTCTCATCCACCAGGACCCTTCCACACCACCCACCATACTCTACCTCTACCAGGTACTGTACTCTCACACACACACACACACTTTCTCTCTCTCTCTCTCTCTCTCTCTCTCACTATTACATGGTCCCTTATGGCCGAGTTGTCTCACCCCCCAGGACCCTCATTCACTCTCACTTTCACACACACACACACTCTCTCTCTCTCTCTCTCACACACACAAGTGGTAGGCTATTATGAGAATATCCTAAAACGGCAAATTAGAAAGCATAAATATTGCCTATTTGTAAATTAATAGACTTGGTAAATAATAAGACAAATACACACTTAACCCCTTCTGTACCGGCGATGTCCTTGTACTGTAACTTTATTCTGGCTACTATTAGACAACTTTATTCAATTTAAGCTAGAGTAAAATAAAAAGTCTGTCGACGGTACAGAATGGAGTAAATATTCTTCCATGCTCACTCGCCATCCATCTCAATCCTTCCAGAAATGTCCAAATCTAATGCCACTCGTCTGAGGTGGTGGCAGCCCTCCCAGGACGGATCCTTCGCCTCACAGTGGGCTATTGATCAGGTTAGTTCACTTTAAGGTATCCTGTAGTGCACTTATGTTGTATCATACCCCATTCCGCTAGGAAGAGGGCTGTGTTTTGGGGTCAGCATGAAAGAACAGTTTTTGAGTACAACAGGAGACATGAGGAACACCATCCGGTCCGTACACCTTCGTAGTAGTAGGCCCAGAGAGGGCAGAAAATACATTCTTAGACGAGAGTATGATATTAGGCATAAGTAAGTGTTAGGGGGGTGGAGAGGGAGGAGTAGTGCCAGAATCATCCAAATTTTTTCTGAGAATCCAAAATTTACGAGTTGACTGGAAATTAATAGAATATTTGGTAATAACAACAATAGACAGCCCACTAACTTTGATCTACTACTTGAAGATTATGACACATTTTGACAGTTTATTCTGGCTATCGTTAGGTGATTACATTTAGTTTTGGAAGGCCCTCTAGCAGTCGCAGGGGTAAAAATATATCATAACAAAAAGGTTCAATTAACGGTTATATAGCTAATTATTGTAAGTCAATCATACTATTTTTCTTCCATTAATTTCTTGTTAAAATACTTGCAGCTCATCAGTATAACGTTATATATAATTACTATATAGCGACAAGCAACCCAACTTTATGAACTGCTGTTGGCGAATGTTTAAAGATTTTGTATGTTTGGGGGTTGACGCTGGTAGTACAAGTAGCAGATGGTTAGTACAAGTAGCAGATGGTTAAACACTTCTTGTTTTTGTTGTTCTGTGGGTTTGTAGAAGTGATCTCCCCCGAACAACAACCACCAGATGTTTTTTTGAAAAGCGCCAATAGCAATTCATAAGTTTGGGTTGCTTGTCGCTATATAATAATTAAATACAACAAGATACTGAAGAGCAGCAAGTTTTATAATAAGAAATGATAAATATATAGCTACAACGATGTAGTATACAGTAATGTATTACTAAAGGTAGCGCCAACGAACTTCACAATAATCTTGACCCCTTAACTTCTTATAACTCGAAATGAAAGCAATCGGGCTGACGTTTCTGTCATTTGGGAAGGGCCCACCAGGAAATAGGTGTGGATATTTACAGTCAGTTTGCTCTAGGTCCTTTTGAGTTACAGAGAGGTCAGGGATCAAGATATTTGTCAATTTCGTTGGCGCTACCTATAGTATGATAAGGTGTTTTGGAGGGCAAACTTGGGTTGCCTCAATATTGATGAGGCACATATATACCCTGTTCCAGATCAATAGGCCAAAACTCTTGAACATTATCCTCTATAACACACAAACGACTGGGGTAATCGAGCTAATATTTCTAACATTTGGTAAGAGTCAGCCAGGGAATATGTATGGAAATTTACATCGCATTTGCTCTAGCCCTTTTTGAGTTACAGAGGTTAGACTGCACGATTTTTGGTCTGCCTATTTGGAACAGGGTATAGTACTATTATTTAGCGGTGACATATCCTAAAGCTGGTATCACACGAGCGCTTTTTCCCTCAACATTTATCCTCAATACTGGTCTGGCAGCTTATGAGGTTAACATTTAAAATATTTCGTTTACCTACATACATCTCTCTTTAATCTAGTTTCCGATACCAGTGCAAAATATTTCAGAAATGTTGCCAGAAAAATGTTGATCATTGAATGTTGACTATAAAAGCTCTCGTGTGATACCGGCTTTAAAGGGGGGCTCATTTGTTTACAGATTCACATAGGTAACACTGCCGAGGGTCTGCCAGCTTTCTCAGACATCGACACTGGTCTGGGTTGGCTACTGAGGCCCGGGTCTGTCCACGAGCCGGCCTGTGGTCTGCCGCACTCTTCCCTACACTTCACAAGTAAGATAGTTCAATAACTCTTCCCTACACTTCACTATAGTCGGGTTTATTCCAGCTGAGTGTAAATTGCCATGTCCCCATCTTCATTACTCTGTTATTACAGTTATTTTGTACGAAATGTGTTTTTGATCATGACAAATTGGCATGGATATGACAGAGATATATTAGTTTCATGTATTTCCATTAAGGGGAGATTATCAAGAGAGAGAGAGAGAGAGACTATAATTATTATACCCTTACTCTTCCAGGTCGAGATGGTTACTACAGGATGGCTGAGACTCCCGATATAGTAATGAGTGAACGCACCTTCATCCAGTTCACGGCATCATTGGCCTGCAAGGAGGGGGCGGCCTGCTATAGTGAGTCTCATTATCACTGGCCAAAATATACGCCAGGCTCAGTATTATAGCAGTGTATTAAAATCACTGTCAATAATATATATTAGGTCATTATTATAGCGACGTATTAAAATCACTGTCAATAATATATGCTAGGTCATTTTTATAACCACTTATGTTTGTTTAGCTTGATGGATGTCTAGGAAGGAAAACAAAATATATATAAATAAATGACTAAATAAATAGAACAATAAATAAAGCCTCCTTACCCGTGTTGTGTATCTACAGGTGTGGATGTGGAGTACTCGGTCGACCATGGTGCTTCCTGGAGGAGTGTGAGGGACGCTTGTCTCCCCTCCCAGCCAGAGTGTACGGAATACTGGGCTAACTCCTCCATGGTGTCTGATCTATATGTTGGGCCTACACCAGTCACCCTTACTCTACCTCCGACAGTCAGGTACAGTTAGTGGTACAATTAGTGGTACATATACACCAGCTACCCTCACTCTACCACCAACAGTCAGGTACAATTAGTGGTACATATACACCAGCTACCCTCACTCTACCACCAACAGTCAGGTACAGTTAGTGGTACATATATACCAATCACCCTCACTCTACCTAAGACAGTCAGGTACAGTTAGTGACACACACACACACACACACACACACTAACACATACACACACACACACACACGCACACACACACACACACACACACACACACACACACACACACACACACACACACACACACACACATTCACTCTAAATGTATTTTAAGTTGTTTTGATCGTCTATTACTTGCTATTAGTTGAAAATGATGGGATAGAGACGTAACTAAAAATAACTGTTTCCTATTTTGCGACTCTACTTAACCCATTCAGTACCGGTGACGTTAATTCCATTATATTTTGGCAACTATTATATGATTTTATTAAGTCTAGGAAGGACCTCGAACCATTAAAAGGCTACGAAATATCTCGATTAATCCTTTTAACTGCCATAGACTCCTCCTCAGCTGCACAAAATCGTCTACTGTAGAGCTAGAATGTAATTAAAAAGACGTCACCGGTACAGAAGGGGTTACTTTGGTGGGCGTAAATATGGGCGTGACTCCTTTTCACAGATCCGAGCTTGGGAGAGTGCGGTGGGTGCAGCGGGCGGGGTGGAAACAACAACATACCTGGGCCCTGTCGCACGTCTATGTAGGGGATGAGTGTATCAACAGGTGTTCCGGCAGGGGGCTGTGTGAGGCGGGGGTGTGTCACTGCGGCAGGGGATGGACAGGTACGGTACAAGTCATGTCTCAGTTGTAGTAGTAGTAGTAGTCGTTCCTTAGGCTGCCTGGCTGAACAGCCCTAAGCTCCTAAGAAATGGCATGGCCAAGGCCGGGTTTTCCCACAAAGTTCTCAAGGAGTGTGTGTTGTGTTGTTGGCGTAAGTAGTTGTGTGTTTGCATTCTTCCATAATGTGTTTGATAGTGTGCGGTGTTGTGTTACAGCCTGGACAGTTATCCTGGACGGAAGTGACAACAGTATTTGTGTATGATAATGAGTGCTAGGTGTTGTTTTGATGTTTCTTGGTGAATGTGGATGTTGTGCCATGTAGTGTAGTGGATGGTGTTGGTTTGTGGAGGCTGCGGCGATAAATTGTGTGTTTCTAATATCAAGGTGATCCTTGATTTTGCGGAATTTGGTTTCCAGGTGTAGGTGGTCTGTAGGTGTGGTAGCTGTGCAGCCAGTGATTATTTTTAGGGCTTTGTTCTGTATGGTCTGCAAGGTGTTGTGATGCGTTTCAGAGAGGTTAGAGGCCCAAGCAGGGCTAGCATATTCCATCACTGAACGAATATAGTGTGTATACTTTGGTGGTAGATTCTTGGTATGTCCAAATTTTGTGTGGGCAAGTGACTTGAATGCATTTAGTCTTAGTGTCAGTTTGTTTTTTATGCTTGTAATATGTTGTTTAAATGACTTTGATGTATGACTTGATAAAATACTAGAGGGCATTTAGTCTTGGTGTCAAATTTGTTTTTAATGTTTGTAATAATGTTTAAATGACTGATGTATCGTATCATCGTATGTTACACCAAGGATTTTGTGTGTGTGTGTGTGTGTGTAATGGGGATGTTTTTTAAGGTGAGGTGAAAAGATATGACTATGTTCTACTGTCCAGTTTGTGAGAAGGGTCGCTGTAGATTTGACTAGGGCTAGTTTGAGTTTGTTTGCGGTGAACCAGTTGTGTTGAGGTACGGTTGGAGGAGTTGTGCGGCTGTTTTTTTTGTTTTTTTTTATTTTGACAATCAAACATACAATATATGTTAATTTTACAATAAAATAATATCATGGCTGCGCCTTTTGAGAACAATCTCTCTTAAAGGCGTCTCGATGTGTACATGTGAATGTTATGTTGTCTACGTAAGAGGCTGTGTGTATCTGGAGTGTGTGGGGTATGGGTAGGTCGTGCATGTATACGTTGAAAAGTGTTGGTGACAAGATGGATCCCTGAGGGACTCAGTTTGTGAATTTCTAATATTCGAAGACTGGCCAGCAAATCTTACATGGGTACATCTGCTTGCTAGATAGTTGGCCAGCCTTCTTTCTTTGTTATTGTGCACGTTTGTTTTTAGAATTTTGTTTGTATGGTTGTGGTGGCGAATGGCATCAAAAGTTATATTAATGTCAATTGTAACAAGAAGTGTTCTGTGTGGTGGTCTTTTGAGTTACAGAGAGGTTAAGGTTATTGTCAAGATCGTTGGCGCTAACGATACTATTCTACCAACAGGTGAGAGTTGCCAGGAGCCGACCGAGCCTCTACCGACCTTCCTGACTGCGGACTTTGAAGAGGATGAGGCGTGGGCGGAGGGGTGGCGGAGGGTGGTGGGCGGTCAGACGGGCGACCACTGTGGACCCCTAGCAGCCGGAAACGCTCTACACTTCCTAGGGGTTGGTCCATTCATAATTATTCATATATGGTTATTTGTATTGTAACTATAAAATTACCAGTAGCTTCTACTACCCATTCTACGTGTAATGGGCTATTATACAAAGCAATGTATATTATGTTTGGGAAGATCTTGTTTGTTAAAACAATATATCTGTAAGAAAGGTAGCGTTTCTAAGTACTGATTACTCACAAACACACCCGGCACACACACATCCCAACAATGATTGACTGGGGGGCAACCAATCATTCGTTTGGATTGAATATATCCTTTGCAAGGATAGGAATAGGGGAGGGGCTTCTCCGATAGGTTAGCTTGATTAAAGCTTAGGTTCCTTTTTGTTTCTTTTTTAACCAGTGACTGAGGACTCTGCATTCTCATCTTAGATTTGCTGTTATTCTATGTTGCTCACTCCAAATTGATTGTTATTGTTTTCTTGACATCCAGATTAAGATTCTACTATTTGCTAAGTCTCTGAAGTTTGTGTTCCTAACAGGGTTGCAGCAGGTACCTGGAGACCCGAGATCTAGACCTGCGCGGAGCTCTGTTTGTGGAGTTTGATGTTCGTAGTGGATGTGCGGATCCTGTGAGCGGTGCGGAGGCTGGGGGCAACCATAGTGTCTTGCTCCAGGCCTCCTGTGACGCTGGCATCTCATGGGCCACACTCAAGAAACTCCTCCTCATACACCACCAACCCAAGTGTGTATACTTTGATTATATAACTCAGAGCTCTTTCAGTGTATACCACCCCCTAGGGCTTCGTAAAGCACGTAGCACACATCTTGCAACACAATCCCACCCCTATGCTGTGCAACTCTCCAATCCAAGAGTGAAACATTAATTCTCAATCGTTCTTCTATTCAACAGCTGATCGAGCTCTGGAACTCTCTCCCAGAATCAGTCATTCCCTCATCCTATGACATAAATTGCTTCAATCTCCGTGTGTCCAAGTATTTTTATTCAAACGTCCCTTGATTTTGGCCCTGTCACTCTTTCAACTTTGGAGGAGGCACTCGTCACGGGTAGTTCTGCCTTTTGTCTCCCTCACTCACATAGAAACACAAATCACGTGTGTTTGGGAATATTATAGTGCAAACTTATATATTACCTAAAAAAAAACATTGAAAAACAATAAAAATAAAACCAAATATATACATTGCATAAATTTATTATGGCAGTGTTCACGAAAAAAGCCAGAGGAAAGCCCCTGCATTAAGTAGCCTACATGATGCCACAGTCCTTGTCATGAGTTTCTTGTCATTTCAGTGTGCAGTTGGGTCTGATTACATGATTAGATTAATATCCAGTATTCGATAAATGGTTATAAATCGTAGTCATGTACTTAACTTTTAACGGTCTTGGTGGTGTAATGGTTAGAGTGTTTAAATAATCTTTATGTGGTATCCCAGGAGGATTACATGCTTTCATTAATTCCATTGGGAGGTATTTGGTGTTGGGAGTGAAATTAATTAATTATATTAATTCTGTAGCTTCAGCAATAATTTGTAGCGAGGTCGGTCCTTTGAAATCTGTGCCCCATAATTTTTCTTTTTCTTTTCACTTAAACATTACGCCATTCAGTGTGCTGATGGGACCTACCAGTATTATGGCACACAGTGTATTGGTATACTGCTGTTAGCATGTCAACTCATGCTCCATGGCAAGTCCAGGCTTTCGTCGCTCTGATGCTGTTCTAATGAGCAGTGGCTTTGCCTCGTGTAAAATTGTTGATGGGCGTACATAGGCAGAGCCATGATATGATGAATGCATAGTGGTCCCTTGTGTAGCATTTTCTGGGACAGTATTATGGATCATTAAAACTAAAGTAAGTCCATTCTTCAGTATCTCTCCTATCGCATAATTATAAAGGTTCGTGTTGGTGAAGCTACCTGTGTCCCTACGTTATAGTAATCCCAATCGACAGCATCCTAATATCAATGCCATGCCATCCACCAATATCAGTCTAAATGTAATCCATCTATCCCTATCTACATGCCATCCTTCCATCTCACTGTATAAAGTCATCCACCTTTCCCCCTGCGGCCTTATGGGAGCAACTCCTGGAGTCCCTTAGTTTCAATCTGTATTTCCAGACTACATCCTGATATTAGTTCACATCCATCCACTCCAGCTATTAACTTACAGTATTTTTCCTAGTGCATGTATGTTTTTCTATGTGTATGAAGCAGACAAAATGCAAAACTGCCTGTATCAAGTACCCTCCCCCCCTCAAAAAAAAACAGAAAAAAGAAACGAAGAAAAAACATTGAAGGAGTAAAAGAGACTAATTTTCAAAGTAAACTTATCCGACTATTCCTCCATCCAGGTTCGTATGGGTGAAGCTGCCTGAGTCTCTGCGATGTGAGGGCGGGCGGGTGAGATGGTGGCAGCCTGTAGCGGGTGAGAGGGGGCGGTATGACTGGGCGGTGGATGGTGTGGTGGTGGGTGGTAGTGTGGAGCCCCCAGACACCCTCACCTATACCCACCCTGACCACCTGGCTCCCCCACTCTGGCTCAGGCGATACAATGCACATAAGGGTAAGTGGTGTGTGTGTGTGTGTGTGTGTGTGGTGGGGGTCCATGACTAAACCCAACGGGCAAAACCCTAGTGGACAAAACCCTAGTGGACAAAACCCTAGTGGACAAAAATCTAGTGGACAAAACCCAAGTGGACAAAACCCAAGTGGACAAAACCCTAGTGGACAAAACCAACGCTCCCCAGAATCCCCTTCAAGATACAAAACGCCGCCCAGAATTCCCTTTAATCTAATTTTTTACATTATTCGGTTGACGAATTGATTTGGTACTTGATCCAAACAAAAGTTATCAATTATATTTGTGAGCCATATTACAATCAATTACTTTTGGGATTTTTCTTTCGACACCTAACCTCTACAGCCAGGAAAGCTTTTGACAGAAACCTCCTCCGTAGGTAGCTGGATTCGAACCCAGGCTACCTGAGCCACGCGCCTAAAGTACAGTGACTCAGTGCGCTCGGTCAATGTTGCTGTAAACAGTGTGTGTATGTGTCTTTGTATGTAATGATGGTTATGTGTATACTGTATATTGCCCAACAGACCAGTAACATGACCACGGACTGTCCATGTACGTAACAAAGGTTATATTATGTGTACGTATTTCCCTACAGATCAATACTCTGACCACGGACTGTCCATGTACGTAATAAAGGTTATATTATGTGTACGTATTTCCCTACAGATCAATACTGTGACCACGGACTGTCCATGTACGTAATAAAGGTTGTGTACATATTTCCCCACAGATCAATACTGTGACCACGGACTGTCCATGTACGTAATAAAGGTTGTGTACATATTTCCCCACAGACCAATACTGTGACCACGGACTGTCCATGTACGTAATGATGTCTACGCCCTCTGATCCGGCCCTCCTGCAAACTACAGACCTTCAGGTGATTTAACCCTTTCAGTATTCAAGGATGCATTTCTTCCTCTTATTTATATCATTTAACAATTGTATTCAGTTTAGGAAGTAATGAAGGAAGTCAGAGGTTTATGTTGTTGTTGTTCCCCAGGCTGTCTGACCAAACAGCCGTAAGGTCCCAAGCAAGGCCAAGGCCATAACCAAGCGCCCACACACAACCCTCCCTGCTTTACCACTAAAAATGCCCAGGTGACCGAATCCGCTCCCAGGCGAGGAGCTGAGGAGGGTGCAGAAACGCCTAGGGCACCGAAGCCCCACCCAAAGCAGGCCTTGTGCCCCGTAACAATTATGAAGGGAAAGTTGAGGGGCAAAGGAAAAATGTGACGCTTTGGCTCCCAGTCTGCCAACCTCGAGGCTGGCAGTAGAGAGGTCAATCCACGCAAGAGACGTCGCCACTTGAGATCTAGAACATATTTAAGTAAAAGGAACAGTCAAAGTAAGCTATGGGTATGGCAGAGATTGCTCAACTCTCACTCTGATAGACCAGCCCATCACCCAGAGGGTTAATGAAGATATTTTGTACCCTTTTGATTCCTAGAGATCCTTCCTAAACTACAAAACATCGTCTAATGATATCCAGAATATAATGAAGGACCACGTCATCATACTTAACCCTTACAGTACTGGTGCCGTCCTTTTACATTTAATGTGGCTACTATAAGACCATTTTATTCAGTTTCAAAATAGCCAGCTACGAACTATCTCACTTAACCCTTTGTACTACCACAGATCCTTCTCAAACGGCACAAAATCGTCTAAATATAGCTAGCATATAATTATAAAGACATCCTCGGTATAGAAAACGTTAAGCTCTGTCATTTAAGGGAAGATTTTCACTTAAAAGGGAATATTGTCTGGACTCCCTTCTCCCTCATGTTAAGCCACTAGTTTTGACGTTATAAGACGGCCGCCCCATTATTGTGGCAATTTTAAAACCTTTCGCTCCATTTCTGTCAATTTTAAGAACTTTCGTGCCATTTAGGAGTTGATTTTTTTTTCCATTTTCCCGGCGAATCTGTAATGGAGTAAGAACCAGCCTTTGGCCGGGGCATTTTTCTACCGAAAAATGTACAGATTTATTTGACGGGTATCTTTTATAAGCTTGATGGAGGGCTAGGGACAAATTAAAAACCTCCTCTTAGCTTGTTTTGACTCTCCACATAACAGCCAATGCTATAGACCTCTATCTCTGTTAGACATACAGTATGTATTCCCATTACCACTCGTACTGATATAATGTGCCTTGTATGGACCGTAACAAGTGTTATTGCTGCAATTTGTTTCCACTTACCACTCGTACTGATAATGTGCCTGGTAAGAAGTGTTGTAAGTTGTGTTGAAGTTGTAAGACGTGTTATTGTTCCAGATCGGTGAGGACCATGTGGTGAACTTCATGTTGGCCCTGGGTTGTGGCTCACCCTGGGACAGTAATGCTCCACCAGTCAGGTAGTGTGTGTGTGTGTGTGTGTGTGTGTGTGTGTGTGTGTGTGTGTGTGTGTGTGTGTGTGTGTGTGTGTGTGTGTGTGTGTGTGTGTGTGTGTGTGTGTGTGTGTGTGTGTGTGTGTGTGTGTGTGTGTGGGTGTGTGTGTGTGTGTGTGTGTGTGTGTGTGTGTGTGTGTGTGTGTGGTGTGGTGTGGTGTGTGTGTGTGTGTGTGTGTGTGTGTGTGTATGGTGTGTTTTGTGTGTTGTGTGTGTGTGTGTGTGTGTGTGTGTGTGTGGTGTGTGTGTGTGTGTGTGTGTATGTGTGTTGTGTGTGTGTGTGTGTGTGTGTGTGTGTGGTGTGTGTGTGTGTGTGTGTGTGTGTGTGGTGTGTGTGTGTGTGTGTGTGTGTGTGTGTGTGTGTGTGTGTGGTGTGTGTGTGTGTGGTGTGCGTGTGTGTGTGTGTGTGTATATATATATGTGTGTGTGTGTGTGTGTGTGTGTGTGTGTGTGTGGTGTGAGTTTATATGCGTGTGTTGTGTGGGTGTGTGTGTGTGTGTGTGTGTGTGTGTGTGTGTGTGTGTGTGTGTGTGTGTGTGTGTGTGTGTGTGTGTGTGTGTGTGTGTGTGTGTGTGTGTGTGTGTGTGTGTGTGTCAACTGTGTCGCTCTACGCTGCACTGACTCGAGTTTCTCAATGTCTGTTCAGATAAGAAGATCAAAATTGCACACCATATTTAAGGTGGGGCTTCAATATACATGAAAATAACGGTACTATAATTTTCTAATTTTTATAAGGAGAGAGAGAGAGTCAGAGTCAGAGAGAGTCAGAAAAATAGATTCATAGACAGATAGAAATAGATGAAGATATTTTAGCTGATGCCTCAACTGTCCTCCTTCCAGACTGGAGTACACGGTGGACTTCGGGTACAGCTGGCAGTTGGTGCGGGAGATGTGTCTGCTCGGGAATCGAACCTGTGACAAGATCGCCGACGCTTCCATCTTCTACGCTCCTCTCAAGTGGAACCGATACGTCTACTTCCTCAAACACATCGGTCCGGCCAAGTTAGTACACACACACGCGCACATACATCTACACGCACACATACTCGCACGCACACACATCCACCCACACACAAACACATACTCGCACACCAGTACACACATCAGATACGTGGAAATAATAGACTATAAAAGTGACATATGCGGTATTATAATATGTATCTCAATTTGTATCACATTTTATCACATACGTGGAAATAATACACTGTAAAAGGGATATATGTGGTATTCTATGTATCTCATTGTGTATCACACTGTATCACACGTGGAAATAATTCACTATAATAGGAATATATGCGGTATTATATTTATTCACATTTTTCACCAACCAACTTTACTTCTAAACTCAATTAATGAAGTCAACAAATACAAGGACTCGAACCTAGGATACTCTCACTGAAATCCCATCCCATTTTGTATATATTTTTTTTTTTATCAGATACGTGCGATTTAGGTGGATACAGGCCCCCACCTCTGATGTGTCCAACCAGCACCAATGGTCCTTGCGGGATGTCTATATCGGGAAGGCCTGCCCCCACCACTGTCTGGGCAGAGGGTCGTGCCTGGAGGGGGTCTGTCACTGCGATCATGGCTACACAGGACTCTATTGTCAGATCGTCACCATCGATAATGTGGTGAGTTGGGTTGGAAAAGGTGATGTGTATTACATACATACATACAATGGTTTAGCGTAATTTTTCCATTACATGCATTGTAACGGCTCAGACGGGGTTGACTTTCAGTAGTTGGAGTGTACTGTAGTACAATAAAGTCCCACCACAGCACTGCCCCACCAAGTCATCACTGTGGCTGATGTTTGTATAGTGCTAACCGTGCCTCAGCAAGACTCAACAGAGTCCCCCTGCAGCACTTGCACCTGCAGTATCTGCAACCACACCAGCCTTAACAGCGTTACAAAAAAACAGCACCATAACAAGACTCTACTGTATATTAGGCAATTTGGACTATAGAACAATAAAGTCCTGCCCCAACATGCAAACACTGTTGCCGACACAGGACAGGTGTGGTGCCAAACAGCGCCCAGGTAAGACTCAGTCCCCTGTGGCACCTATCCGCACCCCACCAGCCTCGGCAGTGCCATACCAAGACAGTGCTAAGATAAAGACTTTAATGCATAGTAATGGCTGTTGGTCCACAAGTCTATCGCCATCCCTCCGATTAGTCGCCTTGTACGACACGCAGTAGAATCCTGGGGAGGGGGGGGGGGGAGGTATAATATGGTGAGCTGTGTTGGAAGGTGATGTGTATTGTATTGGACATGTTCCGTTTTCTCTTTGTAGTGCATCCTTTTAATACACCGACACATGTTCCGTTTACCTTTGAAGTTCCTCCTTTGTTTGGTGTTGGGAGTGAAATGATTAAATTATATAATTCCTGTAGGTTCAGGCACATTTCATAACGAGGTCGGTCCTTAGAGATCTGTGCCTCATAAAATGTTCTTTCCTTTCACTTAAAAAAACATTACGCTATTCAGTGGGCAGTTGGGTCTGAGTACATGGTTAGATTGATATCCAGTATTCGATAAATGGATATAAAATCCTAGTCATCTACTTTACCTTTAACTGTCTTGATGGTGTAATAGTTAGTGTTTAAGATCTGTATGTGGTAACCCAGGTTCTAATCCCGGGAGGATCACATGCTTTCATTAATTTCATTGGGAGGTGTTTGGTGTTGGGAGTGAAATAAATAAATAAGATTATTTCACCGACACATGTTTCGTTTCTCTTTTCAGCCATACATCCGCGACCAATTCTCTGGGCCCCAGTTCCATCCTCACTTCACTCAGGTACAAGGAGGGCTGCTATCCGAGGGGTGCGGGGACCTGGAGGAACCCCCCACCGCCACTTTCCAGGGCCCCAACACCCGCACCCTACTCACCCGGCCTGTAGACACCCGCAGCGCCAAGTTCGTCCACTTCACCGCACAGATCGGCAGCGGCTACGGGAATGGCGTATGTCGGGCAGCGTCTCACCGTACTCACAATGTCCTGCTGCAGTACTCGGTGGATGGAGGTCAGCTTATTTACTTTTGTTTTTCTTTTTCTGTACTAGGTGTTAAAAGATTTATAGTTTGGCCTCCTTAGTTTTGAGATTTTATTATTTTTTCTCATTAGTTTGGCGATTTTAAGACCTTCCATACCATTTAGGTGTCGGTTTTTTCACGGCGAGCTATAGCGAGCCTGTAATTTAGGAGGAAACGATCTTCAGCCTCTTCTAGGTCATACGAATTAGGCGACACACTTTCAATTTTAGCATGCCATAATTCGGGAATACATTTAGTAGTACCTACATAGTAATGATAATTTTAATAATCAACCTTTGGTCATGATTATTTTATACCCGCCACTTTTCGCACTAATTACTTAGTTTTAAAGTGTTTGACGAGTGGGAGTATGATTGCAGCATGACAGTTAAAGTTATGATTGCATTCAACGCTGCTCTCATAGATTGTATGCAAGGCAGGAGGTTTTAATTTAATTATTTTTAATTTTATGTCGTAAGATTGTTTAGTTTGATACATTTCATTCAAGTTTAAAGACCGGTTTGTCCACAAAGAGTATGGCTACAGTCGCACGTCCTAAATCGCGGCATTCCATTCAATTCATTATAATATAATAATGGATGTGCCTGTATTTAGGTATCAACTGGCATCTACTGCGAGAGTTGGACTACAATCTGTACACGACCCCCAGTAAGGAGTACATCTTAATACCGCCCCAGGCCATGACCCCAGCCACAGTCTTCAGGTACACTATACTCTGTTCCAAATAGGTAGTCTAGAAATCCTGAACCCTAACCTCTGTAACTAAAGAAGGGCTAGAGCAAATTGGTTGTAAATGTCCACACCTCTTCCCTGTCTGATCCATCCCAAAGGGTAGACATATTAGCTGGATTACTCTAGTCGTTTGTGAGTTATATATATATATTTTTGTTTTTCTATATTCCAACTACTCCCTCTCGGGCATAGGCTGATAGCCTTTACCCTCTACCGCTGAACACGGTGAGGCCCGTGAGGTCTTGTTCCAGTCTAGGGAGTGAGACATGCGAAGCACCTATTCACGGCTCGAACCCAACTCCATCTCTGAAGCTGCTTCGCCTCTGCGCCTCACAGTCTCACTTCCCAGGCTCGGACCCTCACTCTCAGAATGCCACCTATTGAGTAATTAACTCACTAGGCATTGCCCCCCTGTAACATATTTTGAATATGGGAATATTCATACAGTGCTATTTAATCAGGGAACAATGAGGGTATTTTTTGTTTTGGCATTTCTGTGTGCTGTGGTAATGCACTGAAACTAGGTACAGCACAAATTCCATCCCAATAATATCTTCCCATTGACATATTGGGATTCGAACCCGGGTCCATTGGATTACCAGTCCAGTGGCAAGACCACTCTGCCAGTTTTGGTTTGCTTACTTGGAATAGGGTATAGTGCCTTGTCACACTTTATACAATATCACTCAGCTGCAGTATAGTCATCATTTGAGTTTTCCCTTCAGAATGTATTGCATACTGTCATTATTTATATATAGTGTAGTACTCAACACATTTCTTGATAATGAAAGTCTAAATCGTAACCCCTTGAGGATTATGCCGCATTTTCATAGTTTATTCTGGCTATCATGAGGCGCTTTTATGCGGCTTAGGAAGGATCTGTGGGAATTAAAAAGGTAAAGACTATCTCAATTAACCCCCTGACTTCTGTAAACCCTTCCTAATCTGAATATTATCGTCTAATAATAGCCAGAAAACAGAAAATAAATGCGTCCTCTTAGCTTGAAAGGGTTAAGGTTTACTGAAGGACCAGGTTCATGATGTACACCATAATTATTGGTATTTATATATTTAACAGTCCCGGAGCCGAAAATACACTCAGAATCTTAATTATCAACATTTATTAATATCACTAACAATAATTGCAAAGTTCATGAACGATATAGTCAAGGAAACATTTAAATCACAATTAAAAGGAAACTAGTTTATTTCTTGCGAATGACAACACTTTTAGAGAGATACATTGTATTTTGGACAGATTTTGGCAGCCCCGTCTGAGCGCCCCTCCCCCCGCCTGGTCTTTGGACGACCTCTTCATTGGTGGCTCGGAGATCAGCTCTGCACACCTCATGGACAAGTTCGAGGGAGAGCCCACGGTCAGTACCTTCATTATATAAGTGTGTTGTAAATACTTTCCCTATAGATAACTATGGGATTATAGATTGAAGGCTAAGATCCTCAAAAAGCTGACTTATTTGGCTTTGATGGAGGTCTAAGGAGGAACAAAATAATATAAGGATACATTTATTAGGTAATGAATACGGCCAGTTAGTCGCTTTGTCTGGACCCCCTTCTCCCTCATGTACAGTATAGCTTATAAGTTTTGAGATTTTAAGACTTTTGTTCTGTTTGTCGATTTTGAGACCTTTCACGCCATTTCTTTGTCATTTCGTGCCATTTAGGTGTCGATTTTTTCCTGGCGAGCGTAAACGAGCCTGTAATTTTAGAAGGAACCGGCCTTTGGCTGGTTTTTCTACCGAAAAATGTACACATTTATCTTGAAAGGGGGTCTTGTGGGTGTTTTTTTTAAGCTTGATGGAGATGTAGCAAGGAAACTCAACAAAAATTTAATATATGGATATCTAGACCAAAAACAAGCACTACCTTTAAGCCGCGTGTATTTCAGGTATCAGAGTGGCTGTTCGCACCCCACAGCCAGAGTGAGGTGGACTACTGCAGCAGTGGCACCAATGGTTCCCTAGTATGGGGCTCACACTCCCCAGGGCACAGAGAGATCACCACGCAGGAGTTGATTATTCAGGAGGGACACATCTTGCAGTTTAAGGTAAGTAGAATAGATTGGATCGTACAGAGAAGAAATTAAAGCCATATTTGTAATGTATTCTTCAAGGTAGAGGCCACACTCTGTACAGTACATTACGGTATCGTTGGTTATAGTTAGATAACATATGATCTGTTCAATCTTTGGGAACCCCATCGTAAAGTTTAATATACTAAGATTAGGGCTATATTTGATATTTATCTTGTAGCGCCAAAATGTCAATCTTCAGCATAAGGACAACAATAGGGTTCCTTGGTTGGCTGCACTGAGAGTATATATGAAAAAAGAAGAAGAAGAAGAAGGAACCTTATCTTTTGTAACTATACATGAAACTATAATAGTATTGGCCTTACATGCATGAAAATGACTCTAATGTCCCTCCAGGTATCAGTAGGGTGTGGTGAGCGACTACAGGAGTGCCGGCCTAGCCCAGGAGTCCGCTTGGAATACAGTCGTGAGGGCGGGGTGTTAGGCTGGGACCTAGTGAGGGACTCCTGTCTGCCAGGCTCCTCCGCTGACCCGGACTGTCAACCCTACACCTTCCACCCACAGTCCATATTCCGTCCGGACACTCACTCACACTGGAGAAGGGTCAATATCCCGCTGCCGGAGAAGACGTGGGGGAGGTCAGTATATTGAGTAGAATAACGTAACATAGAATGTGACCACTAACTTTTTAAGTGTCTTTCTTTTCTGGTTTGTTTATATTCGACATTGCCTGATTTGAAGGGTAGCCAAAGATATAACTGACTGTAGGCCGAGTGATAATCTTAAAACAAATGTGTCGATACTGTATTTCATCATCATTCATTTTGTATTCTTTTATGAATAGCTGGTCCTTCTTACCCTGCTTAGAAAATTCAGAACTGGCAACTGACTACCTTTTTCCACCATATTCTAGAGAGTACCTGCTTAGCTAATATTTTTATTTTGTCTGTTGTGCAGCACGACTCAGCTACGGTGGGTGCAGGAGGAGGACAGGAGTGGTGGTGGTACAGTAACACCCTGGTCCCTGGATGATGTGTACGTCGGCCGCCCCTGCCCCCACCACTGTAATGGCAGGGGGGACTGTGTGGAAGGAGCTTGTGTTTGTGATCCAGGCTATCTCGGTAAGTTGCATAATTTGAACAAATTAACTTGTTTGAGTTCCTTATTATTACACCAATGATTCTTTATAAGTTTTAGTAGCGATAAAATATATCTAACGCAGGAAATGTGCACCAGACACTCAGGCACAACGTACCGGTAGTCATTATCAGTCTGGAAGATCATTGTAAAGTTTCTCTACAATGGTTTTAAATGGAAAGTGATCCGACAGGACTGAATTCTATATATAAATGTGTTATACTTGTGGAAATGATGGAGACATACTTATGTCCCACTGACACTAATGGAACGACATTAAGTGTTATCACATTTGTTATTACAGGTGAGTTATGTACCCAGGGGGCTTCCCGAGGCATCCCCCTGCCCACCACCCTACTGGACGGCTTCGAGGGCGGTGTGGGTGCCAACTGGGCCTTGGTGACGGGCGGAGGGGTGGGTTTGGGCTGTAGCTCCCTGGCACCGCACGCCCATGGCAAACACCTCTACTTCTCCGGCTGCGGCACCAGACAGGCCACTACTGTAGATCTAGACACGCGCACGGCTAGGTAGGATATTTGTTTGTTCGTCTGTCTCTCTCTCTCTGGCAGCCATGTTGAGCAACTGTTAAGTCGGTATCACATGAAAGCTTTTATAGTCAACATTTTTCTGGCAACATTTCTGGAATATTTTGCACTGGTATCGGAAACTAGACTCATGGTGGATAAATTAGGTGACCGAAATATTCTAAATGTTGGCCTCTTAAACTGGCAGGTCAGTATTGAGGATATATGTTGAGGGAAAAGGCGTTCGTGTGATACCGGCTTAAGTCTCCGGCTTTGGTTCCCGGCAGGCCACCACCGTAGATGCAGATTATTGATTTGTTGGAAAGGGGGTCTTGTTGTGGGCGGGATAGTGTCTTGCTCTCACTCTCTCTCTCTCTCGCTATCTTACTCTCTCTCTCTCTCTCGCTATCTTACTCTCTCTCTCTCTCGCTATCTTACTCTCTCTCTCTCTCGATCGCCATTATCAATATTTTATAAGTGTATACATATGTTATCACGTAAATACACGTGTGCATGTTACATTGTCGGAATGTTGGCCTATCCAGCCAGAATACCAAACAAGGACCTAAGAATATGAAGCTCTGTTTGATAGTGTTATGTTATGGCCATGGTTCAATCATCATAGACTAGCTTCATATTTTAAAGTCCTGGGTTTGAATCTTAGCTGAATGGAGTAGTATTTGCATTGTATTATATTTCGCCCCATTATATTGTCAAAATTTAGTCCTTTCGTGCCATTTAGATGTCGTGTTTTTCCTAGTTGATAGCGAGCCTGTAATTTAGGAGGAACCAGCCTTCAGCGGAGACATTTTTCTACCGATTTTTTTTCAAATTTGACTCTATTTTTTTTTTTTTATAAGATTGATAGTGGTCTAGGGATCAAAATATTTCACCAGCAACTACAGTATTTTATATATGTACAGTACGTACCTATAGGTAGCGCCAACGAACTTTACAATAATCTTGACCCCTTAACTTCTTATAACTCAAAATGAATGAGAGCAATCGGGCAAACATTTCTATCATTTGGGAAGAGTCCACCAGGGAATAGGTGTGGATATTTACAGCCAGTTTGCACAAGGTCCTTTTGAGTTACGATTAGGTCAAGGATCAAGATTTTTGTCAAGTTCGGTGGCGCTACCTATAATACAAGTCACAATGTCCCTCTTTTACCAATTTCTGTTTCCGATGTCCCCCACAGCAAGTTGATGTTCGTACTGCGGATCGGTAGCCACGACCAAACGCCCTCCTGCCATGTTGACCTGAGCCAGCCACAGAGAGCGCTGGACAAGGGGGTGGTGCTCCAGTACTCTCCTGATAACGGAGTGACTTGGGTCACTATCAATGTGCATGACCCTCTAGATTTTAGAAAGGTGGGTGGGTGGTTATCTGAAGATGTGTTATCTCCACTAATGGTAACTTCCGCAGAGATTATGTGTTAAGGGGGGTGACCTGCTTTTTGTCTCTCGTTTTTTCTCTTTTTCTGGCTTGTATCCATTCGGCCCCATTCAGCCTACTGTTTTAAGACGTTTATCTCCATCCAGGTGTCGATTCTTCCTGGCGAGCGATAGCCATTGTATGAAGAAATCCGGCTTCGCCGGAGACATTTTTCTATCGAAAAATTTACAAATTTAGCCTGCTGTCAAAACATTATAAAAAATATGCTGGTTTGCTGCCGCTCGCCAGGAAAAACACCACACATGGAATCATGGACGGGGATAAGCGTCTTAAAACAGTAGGCTGAATGGGGTCGAATGGATGCAACCCAGAGAGAGAGGGAGAGAGAGAAAATAAAAGTGGGACCCCTTAATTGTTGTAGTTGTCTTTGTCTGTATGTTTGTCTGCCTATATATTTATATTTATCAGTAGGATTTAAAACAAATATTTTACATGGTTTTAGATAACACTCATTGTGCTAGTTACTGGTTAAGTTTCTACAGGGAATGATTATTGCTTCTGTGGCCGAGGACACGAGAAGTGTGCTGAATGCAATGTCGAAGTGCTCTGTCTTGAGTTCCCCCCCCCCCTGTCTGCATGTAACTGTGCCCCCCCCCCCCCCCCTGCCTGTATGGATAACCGTGTCCCCCCCCCCCCCCCCCACTATCTGCATGTATAACCGAGTCCCCCCCCCCCCCTGTGTGTAACTGTCATCCCCCCCTGTCTGCATGTAACCGTCCCCCCCCCCTGTCTGCATGTAACCGTCCCCCCCCCTGTCTGCATGTAACCGTCCCCCCCCCTGTCTGCATGTAACCGTCCCCCCCCCCTGTCTGCATGTAACCGTCCCCCCCCCCCCTGTCTGCATGTAACCGTCCCCCCCCCCTGTCTGCATGTAACCGTCCCCCCCC
This sequence comes from Paralithodes platypus, assembly GCA_032716605.1. Classification (NCBI taxonomy): domain Eukaryota; kingdom Metazoa; phylum Arthropoda; class Malacostraca; order Decapoda; family Lithodidae; genus Paralithodes; species Paralithodes platypus. The sequence goes on from CM064543.1 coordinate 3,507,023, forward strand.
CCCTGTCTGCATGTAACCGTCCCCCCCCCCCCTGTCTGCATGTAACCGTCCCCCCCCCTGTCTGCATGTAACCGTCCCCCCCCCCCTGTCTGCATGTAACCGTCCCCCCCCCCCCCTGTCTGCATGTAACCGTCCCCCCCCCTGTCTGCATGTAACCGTCCCCCCCCCCCCTGTCTGCATGTAACCGTCCCCCCCCCTGTCTGCATGTAACCGTCCCCCCCCCCCTGTCTGCATGTAACCGTCCCCCCCCCCCCCCCTGTCTGCATGTAACCGTCCCCCCCCCCCCTGTCTGCATGTAACCGTCCCCCCCCCCTGTCTGCATGTAACCGTCCCCCCCCCCCCCCCCCCCTCCATCCTGTCTGTATATAAGCTAACTGTGTCCCCCCCTCTAACAGGCCCGTCGTGTGGCGTACAGTCTGCCTGTGGAGGCTCGTCGCTACGGTGTACAACTCCGGTGGTGGCAGCCGGACCACGACGGGGCCAGCACCGACCAGTGGGCCCTCGATAATGTGGAGGTCGTATTGTGAGTAGATTATATTATTACCAGTCTTATTTAGGTCGTAGTGTGGGTAGATTATAATATTAAGTCGTATTTAGGTCGTATTGTGAGTAGATTATATTATTACCAGTCGTGTTTAGGTCGTATTTTGAATATATTATATCATTAGCAGTTGTATTTAGGTCGTATTGTGGGTATGTTATATTATTACTAGTCGTGTTTAGGTCGTATTGTGAGTAGATTATATTATTACCAGTCGTATTTAGGTCGTATTGTGAGAATTATATTATTAGCAGGTATTTAGGTCGTATTGTGGGTATATTATAGTATTAGCAGTCATATTTAGGTCGTAGTGTAAGTAGATTATATTATTAGCAGTCGTATTTAGGTCGTATTGAGTGTCTATGAAAGCAGGCAACGGGAAGACATTTAAGTCGTCTTGTGAACATACTAGATATATAGAAAGCATTTTGGTCATATTATGAGAGAGAGAGAGAGAGAGAGAGAGAGAGAGAGCGAGCGAGAGCGAGATCTTGTATTATGAGTGTTTTTATGTTAGATGTAATAATCAGACACTTAGATCAAAATTAATGATCGACCATGACGGTGATGAGTGGGTTCCTTGATAATGTAGAGGTCTTATTGTAATTACTAATATTGGGAGCCCTAACACTTTTATAAGAAATGAAGGGGAGACAGACCTTTTTTTCTGGACCTCCTTTTCCGGACCTCCTTTCCCTAAAGTTTAGCCCCACTAGTTTTGAGATTTTAAGACGTTGGTTCCATTAGTTTGGGGATTTTATGACCTTTCACCCCATTTCTTTGTCAATATTAGGACCCTTCGTGCCATTTAGGTGTATGGTAGATATTTTCCTGGCGAGCGATAGCGAGCCTGTAATTTTAGGAATCGGCCTTTGGCCGGGACATTTTACTACCGACAAATGTACAAATCTATCTTGAAGGGGAGTCTAGGGGGTGTTTGTTCTAAGCTTGATGGAGGTCTAGGGAGGAAACTAAAAAGAATATATGAATAAATGAATTAATAGACCAAACCAACAGCCACTGTCCCTTTAAGGTCGCTTTGTGAGTATCGGGTTATTAACTGATGTTGTAACTACAGTCTAATATATTAATTTATCTGAATAGACATGTGTTGGGAAACCTAAGATACCATCGCTAATACGACAGATCTTCTCTTTAGCCCCTTCTGTACCAGTGACTCCATTTTCATTTTATTGTAGGTACATTCAGACGATTCTGTGCAGTTTAAAAAGGGTCTGTGGTGGTAAAAAATGGTTGAGTGAGATGGTTCGAAGCCTGTTAATTGCTGGAGGCCCTTTATAAACTGAATATAATCGTCTAGTAGTAGCCAGAATATAGTTAAAAGGACGTGACAGGTACTGCATGGGTTAACTAGGGTAATCATCATTATTACAAACCAACCCTAAAACAACTGGTCTTCTCTTTAGCTAAACTAATAATCGTTCTCACAAACCAACCCTAACTCGACTGATTTTCTCTTTAGCTAGGGTAATCATCATTCTTACAAACCAACCATAATACAACTGGTCTTCTCTTTAGCTAAACTAATAATCGTTCTTAAAATCGAATCCTAACCCGACTAATTCCTCTCTCCCCCCAGAGCTCAACGGAGGGACACCAGTAGATATGAAGCTCAGACCTTCCACGAGTCTGAGCTGTAAGGACGCACGGGAACACTCACGTTAACCCCTTCAGGATTATGACGCAGTTCGGCTCTTTATTCTGGTTATGCTTTCATTAATTTCATTGGAGGTGTTAGGTGTTGTGGTGAAATTGATAAAATATAGATTATAATTTTACGATCTTATACAGCTTTGAAAGGATATGTGGGAATTAAAAGGGTAAAGAGTATTTCAATTAGCCATCTGACTTCCATAGACCTTTCCTAAAATCAATGCAATCGTCTAATAACAGCCGGAATATAGAAATGAAATGCGTCTTCGTATCCTGAAAGGGTTAAGAGGAAACTCCTTTCATCCTTTACTCTCTCTCACTCTATTGTTTTGCACTCTTACTCTCCTTATGCTCTTCAAATGTTCCTTAGTATATTTCATTCTCTTTCTCATGTCCCTTTCCTCCGCACCCTCCAGACCCAAGATGTACAGTCGTGGACATATGTTCTTAACTACCCTATGATATTCATTATGCAATTAAAACTATTATAAGTTTTAATTGCATAATGAAAAACATAGGGGGGGTAAGAACATATGTCCTCGACTGTACGCCACTGAAGTAGCTGACACTGCCCGGGGAAAAATCGAAGTATGGGCTGTTTTTCTTGGGGTTGGGGGGTTGAGCTGAAAAATAAATAAATAAATAAATAAATTAATTAATTAGAACAAAAATGGGTGGTGGGCTGACCCTTTGTTAGAGTGAGGGTTGGTGTCCTCTACTTCCCATAGCCCCTTCTATCTTTTTCTCCTTCTGCATCTCTAATTTTTTCAAATGGCGTAGGGATGCGGCGACCCCAACGCCCGCCACTTTCTGGTGCAGGTAGCCTCCTCTGTGGTGGAGGGGTGAGAAATTTCCACCACCGCTTTTCTCCGGTGAGACGTAGAAGTCGGCTAAAGGGGATCGGGGGCGGGGGGCCTGGTATCCTTCTCCCCTTAAATAAATCTACCAAAAAAACGAGACAGAGATAGGGGCGAGGGAACGCGTTCGTGGTCCCGGACCCTAAGAATAGGAGCTTTGAATGTGCGTGGATGTAGTACGAATGAGAAGCGAGAGGATATTGGAAGGTTATTTGAAAGAAGGATGTATGATGTCCTTGCACTGAATGAAACAAAGATGAAAGGAGAGGGAGAAGTGGATTTTGGAAACGTGATAGGTAGAAAGTCTGGAGTAGACGAGGGAGTCAGGGGGAAAGAAGGAGTGGCTATTATTGTGAAGGAGGAGTTGAGAGAGTTTATAAAAGAGTGGAAAGAGGTGTCATCAAGGCTAATGTGGGTGAGAATGCGGTTTATGGGTGAAAGGTGGGTTTTTGTAAGTGCGTATGGACCAGGAAGTGAAAGAGAGTTAGACGAGGTAGAGGGTTTCTGGGAGGATTTGAGAGATTGTCTACAAGGGTTTGATGAAAATTAAAATGTTATAGTTTTAGGGGACCTAAATGCTAGGGTAGGAAATGAGCCTGTTGAGGGAGTCATCGGTAGTTTTGGTGTGGATGGTGTAAACGAGAGTGGAGAAAGACTGAAAAATGTATGTGAAGAGTGTAGATTGAGGGTAGGTAATACGTTCTTCAAAAAAAGGCGTATACACAAGTACACCTGGCATAGACTTGTGAGGGGAGAGATTGTAGAGAGGGCATTGATGGATTATGTGCTGGTGACCAGGGAAAGATTGTGTAGACTGCTGGATGTGAATGTGATGAGAGGTGAGGCGGAGGGTATGTCAGATCATTACCTGGTGGAGGGAAAGCTAAGAGTTAAGAGTTACAGGAGAATAAGAGACAAGCGTGAAGTAAGAGAGGTAATAAAAGTTAGTGAGTTAGAGAAGAGTGAAAAAGAGAGGGAGTACAAGGAAAGACTAAATGAAAAGTGGATGGAAGTGAGAGAGATGGAAGAGAGAGAAGTAGAGGTTGAATGGCAACAGTTTAAGGAAGGAGTGAAAGCAAGTGCAGAGGTAGTATGCGGCAAAAGGAAAGTAGGAGGCAGAGGTATCAGGAAGGGAAGCGAGTGGTGGAATGATACGGAGAGAAAGGCAGTTGAGGAGAAGAGCCCGTGTTTTGAGAGGGTTTTACAGGATGGTAGTGTTGAGGTATGGGAGAGGTACAAGGAGAAAAGGAGAGAGGCAAACGGAAAATTAGAGAAGCGAAAAAAGATGCAAACGAAAGGTGGGGCCAAAGGCTGAGTGAGAATTTTGAAGAACTAAAGAAGATGTTCTGGAAGGAGGTAAATAAAGTAAGGAAAGGAGGACAAAAGAGGGAAGAGTCAGTGAAAGATGAAAATGGAGAATTACTAGTGGAACCAGTTGAAGTGAGGAAAAGATATGCCGAGTATTTTGAATCTTTGTTAAATACAAGAGATGGAAGAGAAGCAGTGATTGAAGCAGAGGTGGATGGAGATAGGTTACCCAGGCCACCCAGGTGGCAGGGAATGAATGAAAGGATTGAGGAAAATGAGGTGAAAGAAGCAGTGAAACAAATGAGAGCGGGAAAAGCAGAAGGTTTGGATGGTATTGCTGTGGAGTGTATAAAGAAGGGTGGAGATGTGATAATAGATTGGTTGGTGAGACTTTTCAATGTGTGCTTTGCTGTGTCAATGGTACCAATAGACTGGAAGAGTGCATGTATTGTGCCGTTGTACAAGGGGAAGGGAGATCGGCAGGAGTGTTCAAGTTATAGAGGTATTAGTTATTGTCAGTGGTTGGAAAGCTGTATGGCAGGGTGTTGATAGAGAGGATAATAAAGTGTACGGAAGTTGCAATAGGAGAAGAACAGTGCAGTTTTAGGAGGGGAAGAGGGTGCGTGGATCAGATGTTTGCAGTACGACAGTTATGCGAGAAGTATTTAGAGAAGCATAAGGAGATATTTTGGGCTTTTATGGACTTGGAAAAAGCATATGATCGTGTGGACCGTGAAGCAATGTGGAAGGTGTTAAGGATTTATGAAATTGGAGGAAATTTGTTAGAAGCAGTTAAGAGTTTTTATGAAGGGAGCAGAGCATGTGTGAGAGTAGGAAATGGTGAGTTGAGTGAATGGTTTGAGGTAAAGGTAGGTTTGCGACAGGGTTGTGTAATGTCACCATGGCTGTTTAATATGTTTATGGATGGTGTGGTGAGGGAGGTGAAAAGGAGAACTATGGGAAGAGGATTGGGTTTAGTAGGAAAGAATGGTAGAGATTGGGAGTTGAATCAGTTGCTGTTCGCTGATGACACAGCATTGGTGGCGGATTCTGATGAGAAACTGCAGCGGGTAGTCAAAGAGTTTGGTGTGGTTTGTGGAAGGAGGAAACTGAAGGTGAACGTCAATAAAAGTAAAGTAATGGTGTGTAATAGGGGAGAGCATAGGGTGAATCTAGATGTGAGGCTGGATGGGGAAATATTGGAACAAGTAGAGTGTTTTAAATATCTAGGAGGAACAATAAGCAGGAGTGGAGGTATGGAAGTGGAGGTAAAACAGAGAGTGTGTGAAGGAAGGAAGGTTTTCGGAGCAATGGGAAGTATGTGGAAGACGAGAAATCTCGGAGTGAAAGTAAAAAGTGCACTGTATCAAGGAATTGTTGTGCCAACAGTGATGTATGGGGCTGAGACATGGGCTCTGAAGAAAAAGGAGAAAAGAGGGCTGGATGTGATGGAGATGAGCTGCTTGAGGAGTATGTGTGGAGTTACTCGTAGAGACAGATTGAGAAATGAAGAGATACGTAGGAGAGTGGGGCAGCAGGAACATTTGTCAGCCAGAGTGGACAGAAGGGTGCTGAGCTGGTATGGTCATGTTGAACGAATGGGAGATGAAAGGCTTACAAAGAGAATATGTGAGTCAGGTACAAGGGGAGATAGAAGGGCAGGAAGACCCCCATTGAGATGGAGAGACTGTAAGAAAGGCTTTGGATGATAGAGGAATGACTATAGATCAGGCAGGGGAAGTGGTGGTGGACAGGAGTGAATGGAGAATGCTTGTGAATAGTTGAGTGAACACGTGGTCATTTGGAGTAAGGGGTCGGGCGCAAGTTGGACTAGATAATAGTCCATCAGGCGCCTGGCCCGGGGAGACGATTAATATGAAGGGTGTGCCTGGAAGTGTGGTGGGAGGGCTTGTCGCTTTGGCTCCGCTGCATGTCTGCCTGCCGAGATCGGAACCTCTCCGGGTGGTCAGGGGCCGGGGGAGTGCTGGAGCGACCTTGGTAACCCTGGTCTCTGGGTCTTCTCCTGGGTGAGCTGGATGTGTGAGAGTTTGTGTTTTTTATCTGTGTTTATTTTTTGTTTTATGTTGTTTTTGTGTTTTCCCTGTTCTTGCTCTGTCTTGAGTTGGCTACCCCCAAAATGGGGATTGGGCCTGAGCATATAGATAGATAGAATAGAACAAAAATGTGTAAAACCCATTCTGGCATCCCTTTAGTATGCATGCTAAGTAAGGGCTCTCCATCTTGAAAACTGAGGGAGTTAGGGGGGGGGGGGGACTCTGCTCCACCCCCTGGAGGTGAGGGGCTTAAAACCTATTCTGGCACCCTCTTAGTATCCATGCCAAGTATGGGGTCTCTTTAAAAACTGAGGGAGTTTGGGGGGGCCTCTGCCTTCCCCTCACTTAAAACTTATTCTGGCATGCCAAGTATGGGCTCTCTACCTTGAAAACTGAGGGAGTAGTTCATGAACAAACAGACAAAAAGTGCTCTTTATATATTCGATTATATATTTGTATACACTCAGCCGGGATCGAACCTCCGACAGTCAGGACGATTGTCCATGCTTTAACCAACTCTACCGTGGCGTGAGAAAGGCTACTTAACATTTTCTTATAAATGTCGTCCTGACTGTCGGTGTCTAAAGTCCAGTGTTTTCCAGCGTCTACGTGACATAGGAACGTTTCCTGGAGCTTGTGGTACAGCTGAACGAATAGAGAGTCAATACAAAGTAAGGCAGATTAATTACATAGGCAAACAGAGCCCAAACATCAGCACAAGCAAGGCTCTGTATTAAAGTTGACGGCGGATAATATAATCTGAGCAGTAGTGTACATTTATACTTCAATGGAAGGTTCTTAGCATATTACCCAAGCAATGATAAACATGTCATGAGTTTTCCTGTGTTCAAGTTCTAAACTTTGCCGAACTGATGCATTAATGCCACGTTTCAATACAGCAGATAAGTTGTAACAGCTAATTACAGTACTGCAAGGCTTCATAGTATCCTAATTGACAAAATCAATACAACGCCAGTTTATAAATATTCCCTTTTTCTAAGATATCATGACATGATGAAAACAAAATATAGAGTAAACTTCCTCATACTGGCACCAGCGTAACCTACTTCCCCCCCCCCCCCCCCCCATACCACCACCACCTCCTCACTAACCATCAAATTTAAATTACTGAATACCAAACACTGGCGCAGAAAAACAAACATATGTATATATAGATTTTTGTTTACTTAGAATTGCATAATCTTTCCTTCCTGCAAGTATTTGTCATAACTCGCGTGACACCCTGTAGAGTGTATTTGTCATAACTCGCGTGACACCCTGTAGAGTGTATTTGATCAATTAACATTTGTAAATCAAATTCTTCCTGTAAATCAATCGCACTATTTGACTTCCATATATAATATCACGGAGTGTATTCAGATTCACGTGGCTAACTGAACACTGCTCAAAGAAGCTCTGAAGTTCAAAGACAACTTAGACAAAGTATAGACTGCCAGGCCTCTGAATATTGGGCATGTCCAATTAAGAACATAAGGACATAAACACATAAACAACATGTATATTGATTTTATGCATTGAATACCCTTTGCTCCTTCATAGACTCAAATTTTGGGGGCTAGGATTATATTTTATTTATTTTATTTCGTACGGTAAATATAATATTTTGAATTGTAAAAAATAATAACTAGTTTTGCATAGACTAATTGAAATAACTCTCTCGGCAAATTTACTCGTTTTGACGTTAATATTCTTTTATAGTTTAGTGGTGATTGCACCTACTGTATGTGATATTTTCCAAGCACTGTGTATGCTTGTTTGTATGTATATATACTATTATATCTAGAGATTAATCCAACTAACTCTCACAAACACCTCCTCCGCCTATTCATTTCCCTACACTAACCTGCACACCACACTTTTTTTCCAACACGCCTAAATTACCTCTGACCTACCTTGATTTTGGCTCTCTATCACTCTTTCAATCTTGGGGGAGACACTTGTTACAGGCAGCTTTGCCTTTTATCTCTTCCATACACATAGATACAAAAAACTTGTCGATTAAATATATATCCCACCCGCCCTCCCGTCTCTTATTATTATTCAATATACAGTAAGTTTTCTTATTTATATCATTCTTTCTGTGACCATCTTCTCTATGTCCATACTTCTCTCTCTTAATATTACTCAAATATATCTCTCTCTCTCTCTCTTTCCCACTTATACGAAAGATCACCTATAACTGTGTTATGTTACTAACCCATCTGTCTCCTACTAACCTCTTATCCTGCCACGGACATTAGTTCCAGGGCAGTAGTTCCCTTTCCAATTTTCCCTTACCCACTCTAAACCACTGTTTGGACACTTGTGTTTTGGAGGACAAGCAGCCTAGAGGGGTCACTAGACCTGTTGTTGCTTGATTTCCTTTGTAATCCTTTGTACTCTCTGTCTCTCTATTTATTCCATTGGTGCCATCTTTATTAGTTAACATTGTCTATTTATGCTACCTTTCTTCTCCCATTAAACTAATATAATACATTAAAGTGTTTTCCTTCCCCCATATATTATTTTATTAACATAAGTGTATATAAGGTTAAGATGCCAACTAATAGTATAAACTATACCGTATGTTGCGGGATCCCAATGTACCGAGGGGGATGTGTTGAGATAATACAATAGTAAGGTGTACACATTTAATTTTTATGTTTATATGGGTTGATATGCATATTTACACCTCTCTCTTTCTCTCCCTCTCTCTGAAACGTTTCTTTGATGCATTAATTTTAACTAATATTCATTAGAACATTAACATTTTAACTAATATTCATTAGAACATTAATCAATATTAATTAATATGCTTATTTATTATGTCTTATTTATATAATTGAATATATTTCCCCTATACCGCATAATACTACCTACATAATACTACATAATACGTACGCACATAATATTACCGCTGGCATTGTTTACCTTAAACAATTACATAATCATCTGCTAAGGGTCATAAGACAATTAAACTCAAGACAAGATTCCATATATTTAAAAAAATTAGCTTAATTGACATACAAGTAAACAGATGTTGGGCTGTACACATATCAAGGTGAGGCTGATGGACTGTTGAGGTTAAGGAGAGATGGGTCGTTTTTCTGGGCCCCTTTCTCCCTCGTGTTAAGTCCCAATTGTTTTGAGATTATAAGACGTTCGGCCCATTAGTTTGGCAATGTTAACACCTTTCGCCCTATTTCGTTATCAATTTTAAGACCTTTCGTACCATTTAGGTGTCGATTATTTCCTGGCGAGCGAAAGCGAGCCTGAAATTTTAAGAGGAAGCGGCCTTCGGCCGGGAAATTTTTCTACCGAAAAATGTACACATTTATCTTAAAGGGGGTCTAGGGGGGGTTTTTCTAAGCTTGATGGAGGTCTAGAGAGAAAACTAAGAAATAAAGGAATACATGAATTTATAGATAAAACAAAATAAAAATAAAAAAATAAAAATAAAATAAACAATAAAAAACGGTCCGTCTCCCCTTAAGCTGGATGTACACAGTGGTAAACAGAGAAGTAAACATCCCAAATTATTTCAGTGCGGGGGACGTCTTATTCATTTGTTCTGGCTACCATTATATACTTTTAGTCAGTATAAGAAGGATCTCTAGCATTTAATAGACTACACACTATCTCAATTAACCCTTTTACTACCACCGATCCTTCCTAAACTGCGTAAAGCACCATGATATAGTTAGAATAAACTATAAGAGACGTTACCCGCTCTGAAAGGGTTAAAACATACTCTATAGGTCTTCAGTAATAGGGAAAAATAGGCGCAGGTTCAGCCAACTAAATAGGAAGGGAATGGAGTTCTCAACAAGGGGCCCCAGTCCTGACGTTATTGTTGACTTACAGTGTGCTGGTTTAATAATCCAGAAGGGTTGATAGCCTCTGAAGTCCTATTTTAACTCATTTTAACTAACTCGATAGAACACATACAGCGAGTCATTAACCCCTTGAGGATTATGCGGAGTGTTGACAGTTTATTCTGGCTATCATTAGACGATTCTATACAGTTTAGGAAGGATCTGTGAGAATTAAAAGGGTAAACACGATCTCAATTATTTGCTCTACTCCTTTTTGAGTTACAGAGGTTACTTGGAACAGGGTAGAGCTAATCTTGCCATCAAATTAGAAGAAAATAGAAAACCTGAACATTGCAAGAGTGATCTGTATTTAGAACATGAAATATACTAAAGCCTAAGCATCCGTAGCAGTTGTTATCCATACAGAAAATCTAAGTAACGCCCATCAAATACTGATATTCAAATATTCGTTTAGAGAGGAAAGCATGAGGACGCCTAAACATGGCTATACCCTGTTTCAAATAAGCATGAGGACGCCTAAACATGGCTATACCCTGTTTCAAATAAGCATGAGGACGCCTAAACATGGCTATACCCTGTTTCAAATAAGTAAGCTAGAAATCATGAGCCCTAGCCTCTGTAACTCAAAAAGAGCTAGAGCAAATGGGCTGTAAATTTCCACACCTATTCCCTGGCTGACTCTTTCCAAATGGTAGAAATATTAGCACGATTAGTTTAGTCGTTTGTGAGATAGAGGTTAATGTTTAAGAGTGTTGGCCTACTTATTTGGAACAGGGTATGAGTAATGCTATTATTGACATTCACAAGATTAAAAAGAGCAAAATTATAATTTGCTATCTATTATTGCTGTGCATGTAGAGAAATACAAAGAAGCCTAAATATCGTTATATATTAAACAAAAGAAAAGAAAAAAAGTAGGCCTATTTGTTGTCTAGTGTTGTTCATTAGCGTCATTGGTAACGGGGGCATCTAGGAGTGCGAGAATGTCCCCTACGGCGTTTAGGTAGAAGAGGGGGACCTGCTTCTGGAGGTTGGGGTCCTGGGCCAGGGACACGCTACGGGCGTCCTGTAGGCTGGCCACCCCTGTCAGCACCAGTAGGGTCCACATCCCGCTCTCATTCCCGAAGGCGATATCGGAGGAGAGGCTGAAGGAGAGAGAGGGAGTCATTTGAGGCTAAACCATATATGCCTGGATCCTAACCTACTTATAACTTAACATATTGACACCATAATCCACTGTGCCCGGATTTAACAACCTAACCTACTTATCACTAACATATTGACACCATAATCCACTGTGCCCGGATTTAACAACCTAACCTACTTATAACTAACATATTGACACCATAATCCACTGTGCCTTGATTTAACAACCTAACCTACTTATCACTAACATATTGACACCATAATCCACTGTGCCCGGATCTAACAAGCTTGCCTATTTATCACTAAGATATTGACATATCGCACGTATATTGTCATTAACCTAACCTGACAGCCTAACCTAACCTAACCTAGTAATTTGTGATTCTTGTGGTTATTGGAACGACTTAGTTACCTGTTCTAATATCAACGAGAATCACCTTACCTAAACAAATTTAGTTTTGATTTAGCCATGTTCCGCAAAATAATTTCCATGAATATAGGCAAGGTTCACAAAAAAGAAAACAAAAATCGAAACGAAATATACTTAATATCCCTATGTTTACATTTGTTTTATGTTTATAACTTTATCTAGGGCAGGACCCCCTCCCCCTCTTTTTAGTGTGTCCTGTTCATACCCAGTTATTTTGGTTGAGACACTGTTGCATTAAGGGGGAGGTAGTTGCTTTTTATGGACCTCCATCTCCCTCATGTATAGTTTTGAGATTTTAAGACGTTCGTTTCATTAGTTTGGTGATTTTGAGACCTTTCATCCCATTTTCTTTGTCAATAGTAAGACCTTTTGTGCCATTTAGGTGTCGAATTTTTTCCTGGCGAGCAATAGCGAGCATATAATATTGGAAGGAATTGACCTTTGGCCGAGACATTTTTCTACCAAAAAATTTACAAATTTATCTTGAAGGGGGGTCTAGCAGATAATTATTCTGTTAAGCTTGATGGAGGTCTAGCGAGGAACTAAAATAAATTTTCTTTTAGCTTGATAGAGGTATAGCCATGAAACTATAAGACAATGTTTTCTTATAACGTGATGAAGGTCTAGCGAGGAAACTAAAAAAAGAAAAAAAAATAATAATAATGAAATGGTACATAAATAGACCCAACAATAATCACTACCCCCTTAATTTGGTACTTACCTGTCTCCGATGATCAATGTCTTCTGAGGGTGAACACCGTAGCGGGCTTGTAGCATGTAGAAGATGTTGAGGGATGGCTTGCCAATCACCCGGGCTGGACGCTCACAGGATTGCTCTATAGCTTTCACCAGGATACCCGCGTCTGTAACAGACCCCCGTCCATTGATAGTGGGAAGTAATCATGTGTACAGGCTCTTCAAAAAGTGTCAGTACAACATGCATAACCTATTCAGTTTACCTACTGCTAGCCGATTTGATGTCTCGGAGGCCTCATATGAGTATGGAGTGCAATTTTGATCTCCTTATCTAAACATTGAGAAACTCGAGTCTGTGCAGCGTAGAGTGACACAGTTGATACCATTACTGAACATTTATATCATGAAAGATTAAAAAAAGAATCACTTAAGAAACGAAGATTGCGAGGTCAATTAATTGAGTGTTTTAAGATCCCTTCTGGTACTGTATCTATCTATCTATATATTGCCAGGCGTCTTGATATCCGAGGGGGTGGAAACGAATGAACCGCCTCCCTCTTCCTAGGCAATTCGTCCAGCTAATTTTCGGGGAGGGTTGTTAGCCCAACCATCCATAGTCTCTAAAGCCCCGTCCACACGATCGAGCACTGCCCGTCGGGCACAAGGGAAATGTTCGATATGGGGCAAATTCAGCGGGCAAACAAGGGATATGCCCGTGCACGCAGTTGAGCGAAATCATCAGGCACTGTCCGGCAGCTTGCCGGCGGTCATTTGGTTATTTGGTTATTTGGGCCCTCCAGGAAGGCCAAGTCGAACTGCCCGGCAGTTTGCCGGGGGGAATGGGGATAAAGGGGCCCGTGAAAGGAGGGAAATAAATGTAGTAGCTTGATCTTTAACCCATTCAATACCGGTAACATCCATTTTATTATATTCTGGCAATTATAGTAAGTCTTTACATGGCTTAGGAAGGACGTCTACCCATTAAAAGGCTACAGACGATCTCAATTAATCCCTTTAGCTATCATATATCCTTTTAATCTTAATGCAATCGTCTAAATGTAGCTCAAAACAAATACAAAAATACTTCGCCGGTACAGAAGGGGTTAATAAATATATATCTATTTTATCCATCTATTATACGGGTATCAACCAGGAAAATTTGGTGGAAGGTAAACAGGATGTAATGTGTACAATCACTTATTAAATGTCACTGATGGTATGACTTTAATGTTAGCTTCAGAATAAAGTATGGGGAGCGTCTCCATTTATATTGATAAGTTATTATTAACAATATTATGAATATTATATTAAGATTATTCCTATAAGTATGATGAAATATATTTATCATAACAAAAAAACGTTGGAATCGCAACGACGGGACGATTCCAAATATACCATAATCTTGAAGTCAAAATCAGACCAAAATCATCGATTTGCCTGGGCTTAATTAAACCCAGGTAATTTTGAACAAATGTTTCCGATTATGGGAGAATGGCTGGTCAAAAATGAAATCTATGACCATATCAGGAAGCTGTCGGTCGAGAGAAATCGAATGACACCAGGTAGAATGCCCTAGGACTTATAGTTTGGGCTACAGAGGACTTTTTAAAGTCTCAAAAACTGGTCATTTGGGCCGTTCTGGGAGGCCAAGTCAAATTCGAAATTCTAAACTAATGGTCCGATTTCAATTCTGTTTGCGCCATTTGATTCAGCGTGTCAAAGTGTAGGCTACTTGTGGTATAAATTTGAACAATATCCTTACATAGATAACCACAGAAAGTACTGATAATGTACCTCGTTCTAATAAAATATATTAGTTACCCATTCAAACTATCGTTTTCTGTAATTTCTGTAAAGATTATTGAAAGAAATCATTCCCGTCGTAAATATTGTATGGCTAACTATACTATTTTAACATATCACTTACGTGGCTGTTCCATTGTAACAAGTGGATAAATTGGGTGGAAGGAAGACACAGGAAAGAGCTTTAATTATATACCCTTCTCTAACTAATAACACACTCAACAAAGCCACTCCAACAGCTTCTCTGACTTAGACAGCCATCATGTAGGGGACTGTTTATTAAACTATAAAATAGGCTTATTGGGCCTAAAAATTTGTCAAAATTAAAAAATTCATATACCGTTGGAATTGTAATGACGAGACGAATCCATATATACCCATGAAAACTCGTAATTCGAAATATTGTCGAAGTGCAAAGTGCCAAGTGCAAAATTGTTCCTGGGCAGGGATTTTGGACCAAAATATTGTCGATTCTGGGCGAATGGCTGGGCGAAAATGAAATATAAGACCATGTATAGAAGCAGCTCGTCGAGAAAAATCGAATGGCACCAAGTAGAATTCCATAGGACTTATAGTTTAGGCTACAGAGGACTTTTAAAGTCCAAAAACTGGTCATTTGGGCCCTTCTGGGAGGCCATGTCATATACGAAATCCTAAACTAATTGTCCGATTTCAATTCTATTTGCGCCATTCGGTTCAGCGTGTCAAAGTGAACTTATGGTAAAAATTTGAACAAAATCCATACATAGATAACTCGTCTATGGATATTTTTAACTTTAAAATAGGCCTATTGAGCCTAAACATTGGTCAAAAATAAAATATGTATATACCGTTGGAATTGCAACGACGAGACGATTTCAAATATACCATCCGCAATTGCATTATTTAATTAATTTTATGTTAACTTAGGTTGGATCGTCTCACTATAAATCTCACCTGCAAGCACTCTTGATTGAGTACTTCGTATATTGCTCGACAAGTTTCAGGAATAATGCGAGACAAACTATGCTTGGATAATCTTTTAGTATACTGAAAATAAATGTAGCTGCATCCATTTGAAACAAACATGAGGTGTTGCCTCCAGTCGAGCTTCTGCCGATATACACTCCCTCCTATTGGCATCTGCTTGGATATATACAGTAGGTTATATAACTGTCCTGTGATTATTGTTGTTGGGGACCATGGTGATCATACCGGACCCACTGACCCAGCTCTGCCGAGCTCCTACTCTGACCACTGGCAGACTTTGACTGGCCAATCGCTGCCGTGTGGACAACACCGCAAGCGTGTTTAACAGAGTTTGCCCGGTGAAGGGGCACAGCCCGCCGGACACTGCTCGATCGTGTAGACGGGGCTTTACCCACAATCTCTCTCTCTCTAAATAAAAAATAAAATAAAATAAAATAAATAAATAAAAATAAAAATATTAATCAATATCTATCTATATACTCAGGCTCAATCCCCACTTTTCCTATTTTTGTTAATAAAAATAAAAATAAAAATAAAAATATGTTAAATACCATGGTAACAGGCATCTCGTCCGTGTTGTTTGGTCTTCTATGTACGCCTAGTGTCCCGCATTAATGGCCTAATCTCGTCACAATCTGTAGGGGAGGTAGTGGCTTTCTCTCCCTCAGGTTTAGTTTCATTAGCTTTGAGATTTTAAGAAGGTCGGGGGGGGGGGGGGTTATATTTTTTTTCTTTCTAAAGCTTGATGAAGGTCTAGTGAGGTTACTATAAAATACGTAAACACATAAATATATAAACAAATAAGCACTACCCACCTTAACAGCAGTAAACCCCCCGAGATGAGCATTACGACAACGCACAGTAATCCCTGAATATGACTTTATAATTATTTTTAATTTAATTTTGTTTTATCTTTATTTGCCTTACCCGGGAGGTGATGTTTGGTACCAACGACCGGATACTTCTCGTCGTTGTTGCAGGCCAGGAAGAGACACTCGGGGTTGGCTAGGTAGGCGGTGGCTCGAACTAGTTTATCGTAATTAAACTCCCGATCGAAGCCCACCACCACGGCCCCCACCTCCGGATCCAGACCCACGGAGCCGCTTGCCAACGCTTCGTAGAGGGACCCGTTTATTCGCTCAGCCTGAAAATACAATTTTATTTTTTCACCAACCAGCTTCACTTCTAAACACAATTAATGATATCAACAAATACATGTGACACTCCAAGGACTCAAACCTAGGATACTCACACCGAAATTCCGCGCACTTATGCATTACGCTATCAAGACAGAAGACATCATAGAAATGCCTGTGTGCATTTTGAAAGAGTGTGAGAGAAAAATAAATGGGTGTAAGGGTGTGTTCACAACTTCACACCGAGGCCGCAACCAGACATAATATGAGATATATATCTTCATCCTTCTGCACGGATTTCAAAACCGTCATTTGAGTTGAAAAGTTACTATCTCCATTTGGAAGACTAGGGCAACAATTGGCGTTCTTGCCAGATACATTACTGATATGATCTTAAGGTGTGTATTTATCCAAACTATTAATGTACGACTCGTGTATCAATATACTACAATGTGTCGTATAACCTGACCATATGCTATTCTTAGTCTTGATCCAAGATAATGTATACACAGAGGCCAAGCTACATTGTTGCTGACAGCAGTGATTTAAAAGTGTTGATCATACCCTTATGAAGTTAGTAATTTGATTGATCGAGAGAGTTCATATATTCAACCAGACGACATTAATTTCAAATAGGTTATATACCCATCAGGTTATTTAAGGGGGCCCACCTCGCTTTTTTTCTCTTTATCTCCCTCTCTCTTTGGCTTGCATCCATTCGGCCCCATTCAGCCAACTGTTTTAAGACGTTTACCCTCATCCAGGTGTCAATATTTTACTGGCGAGCGGTAGCGAGTCAGCATATATATATATATTTGTTTTGACAGCAAGCTAAATTTGTACATTTTTCGATAGAAAAATTTCTCCGGCGAAGCCCGATTTC
Source organism: Paralithodes platypus (assembly GCA_032716605.1). Classification (NCBI taxonomy): domain Eukaryota; kingdom Metazoa; phylum Arthropoda; class Malacostraca; order Decapoda; family Lithodidae; genus Paralithodes; species Paralithodes platypus. Next base: position 3,524,356 of record CM064543.1, read on the forward strand.
TCCATACAATGCTGGCTCGCTATCGCTCGCCAGGAAGAAATCGACACCTGGATGGGGACAAACGTCTTAAACCAGTTGGCTGAATGAGGCCGAATAGATACAAGCCAGAGAAAGAGAGAAAGGGAGAGAAATATGAAAAAGCAGGTGACCCCCCTTAAATGAAGGATTATGAAGTACTCACCCCTCCTCCAATACACCTGATTCCGACCTTCTGTAGCTCTTGTGCCAGACCCGAGCCGCCCACCACGTAAACCTTCTTCCGGAAGTTGATCTCCTTCAGGTACTGGGCCAAGACGTAGGGGGCGCAGATCACGTGGTCCTAGGGGCAAGACCTTCAGTGATAGCTAGGTGTATGGAGCAAGATATAGGTGGATAGGAAAATATATATAAATTGATGGGTAAATAGATATAAGTGGATAGGTAAATAGATATAGATGGATAGATAAATATATATAAATGGATATATATAGGTGGATAGATAAATATATATAGATGGATAGATAAATAGATATAGATGGATAGATAAATATATATAAATTGATAGATATAGGTGGATAGATAAATATATATAGATGGATAGATAAATAGATATAGGTGGATAGTAATAAGTAGATAACTAGATATAGATGGATATGTAAACATATGTATATGGATAGGTAAATAGATATAGATGTATAGGTAATTAGATATAGATGGATAGGTAAATAGATATAGATGTATAGGTAATTAGATATAGATGGATAGGTAAATAGATATAGATGGATAGGTAAATAGATGTAGATTAATAGGTAAATAGATATAGATGGATATTTAAATATATATAGATGGATAGGTAAATAAATATAGATGGATAGTTATAAGTAGATATAGATGAATAGGTAACAAGATATATATATGGATAGGTAAATAGATATAAATGGATAGGTAAGTAGATATAGATGAATAGGTCCTGGGGAAAGAGGGTAGGGGTGGAGAGAGAGAGGTGTACAGTACATACATCACACCTAAAGGTTCAAGGTCTCGAAGTGGTGTACCTTTATATGTGCTCACCAAATGTACAGTTTCTCAATTAACAAGTATCAGTGTAATGACCTCTTATTGTATGTCCGTTAATATAGTCATAACTATAACATTTCCTTACACAAACACTCACACAAAACTAGCACACTATGTGATAGGGATTGAGGATATAAATACAGATAACAACAGATGCATACACAGATCAATATAGATACATACAGATAACTATAGATATATTTGCAATGCATGCGCCAGCCACAAAATATTATCATATAATCTGATGAGGTCGAGAGTAGCGTAAAACACACCCTTAACCCCTTCAGCACCATGACGCCCTTTTACCTTTGATTCTGGCTAAGATTAGATGACCTTAAACAGTTTAAGAAGGACCTATGTTATGTGGAGGGGTTATTGGGATCGTATTTACCCATATGAGTCGTATAGGTATATTACAAACTAAAGACAATTGTCTAAAGGTAACCAGAATATGAAGACAAATACGTAATGGTGGTGAAGAGGTCAAGGCTAAAATCACACCAGCACTTTCTGGCCACAATTTTCGTTCAATAACTATTATATTTAATATTTCGTGAGTCTTTTCCATGGATACTGGAGACTACAGTAGATTGAAAGTAGTTAAAGGTAGATAATTGATGGATAATAAAGTTTCAATTCATAAGTTGATATAACCTTATTGGCTCAATTATCCCCAGAAAATATTCACGTTTTCTTCCTCCTTCATGATTATATTTTGCCAATCGAAAAAAGAAATGCACACCATCTAAGTAGGATTGGGGAGAGGTTGCAAAGTTCTGCTACTCTAGTATGAAATGATGTATCACTATTCTATTATTACATATCATTACATAATTATAGGTAACGAAATGTCATATATCACTGTCGCGATCATTCATGTCCACTATCAGAAGATCATACCTTATTGGTAGCATAGCTCTCCTATACCTCTATATATTAAGAATAAGATTTAACATTAAAGGTCTGATTTCATATATACAGTATATATATATATATATATATATATACCTGATATATTTTATTCAAAGCACCTTTATAAGGCAATGCCAACCATACGCAGCACATAGCTAAAAAATTACATAAATAACTCATCTTGCTGCATTAAGTACACAAGAGATATTACAGACAGAGGTGTATAAACTCCTTGATAAAAATATACTCAGAAAAGTAGACAAAATTAGTATAAGCACCATATGAGGAGGAGCACTTCAACGACATCGTTCCGCTTATGTCATTGACCTGATGAAGCTATATGCGAAACGTTGTCAACAGAAACTCCTAGATACAACCACACACCTGACTCAAGTAACCCCCCCCCCAAGGCGCTACATAGACCTTGACCCCACCCACCTTATCCACATTGAAGCCGAGAGTCCTACATTTGTCGAAGTAGTTGTCCTGTGTTTTGACCGAGTTGTTGGAGACGAGGAAGACATTTTTGCCCATGCCTTTGAGTCGGTTGACCACCTCATTAGCCCGGGGGATCATGTCCTTACCTTCCGACCCCTGCCATAACACACCTGGAAGAAGAGGTAACTTTGTTGATAGGTCAGAAATAGGAATAGTGCAAAATCACACAAACTACCGTAGATCTGGAATTGACACGAAAATGGAACTTTGCAGTAAGGGACCCAAAATCGGAGAACGAACCCCAAGTTCGAACCTCGAAAAGGTTCAAACTTGGGGGTTCGTATTCCGATTTTGGGTACTGTACCTTACTGCAATACAATATTGCACGATGTAATACTATGTACTTATACCTGGAAGAAGAGGGAAGAGCATATACAGTATATATAAGATATATGCACAAATAATATAATATAATTTTTGGTGGAGTTGATTACATAATAGTAGTGTTGTAGTTGTGGTAAAGGATTAATACAGGTCTCTTGGTCTAACTCAGTGACAGGTTAAGGGGGTAGTGCTTGTTTTTTGGTCTATGCATATTTAATTATTAATAAATTTTTGAGTTTCCTCGCTAGACCTCTATCGACCTTAAAAAATACACTCTAAATACATCTCAAAATCGCCAAAGTAATGGAACGAACGTCTTACAATCTCAAAACTAATATGCTAAACATGAGGGAGAAGAGGGTCCAGAAAAAGCGACTACTTCACCCTTAAGCCTCTTCAAACTGTTGGGCAGTAGGCTAATCCTCTGTGTGTGTGTGTGTGTGTGTGTTAGAGGTGCGGGTGGGGCTGTATTCACGCTGTAGGTGACGTGTGTGTATGTACAGTATGTGTGTATATATATGTGTGTATGTATGTGTGTGTGTATATAAGTGTGTGTGTGTGTTAGAGGTGAGGGTGGGGCTGTACTCCCATTATAGTTGTAGGGAACGTACAGTACAGTCGGACAAATTAATATACCAAGCCAGTTTCTAAGGCATGAACCAGGCCTCTGAAGTCCTATTTCAACGAACTAACAAAGACAAATGCCGTTGATATCTGGTTGAATTTAGCCACTATAAGGAACTATACTGATGAGTTGACTGCTGGTTGAATATACCTACCATAACAAGCTAAGCAATAATATTGATGGGTATGAATCGTCTGTCAAGCATCATTATTATATAGGGACTTCCTCATGTATTTGTTGATTTAATTAATTGAGTTTAGGAGTAAAGTCGGTTGGTGGAGGTAACATAATAATACAGGGATGCTGGTTGAATCTAGCCACCATAAGGACCAATATTGATGAGTATGTGAAATAACGAGGAAAGAGGGTGGAAACACAACACCACAATCCTCTCACACAGCAGTTCTGGACACAGTAGAGAGGAAAGCCTTTCGTATCATTAACTCCCGCTCACTCACCGACTCTGCAATCTATCTCTCTCTTCGTCGCAATGTTGCATCTCTCTCGCTATTCTATCGCTACTACAATAAGTAGGGTTCCTCAGAGCTCTCTCAGTGTATACCACCTCCTCTACGTAAGGTACGTAGTACCCGTTTTGCAACACAATCCCACCCCTACTCTGTGCAACTCTCCAACTCAAAAGTGAAACGATACTCCCAATCTTTCTTCTATTTAACAGCTGAACTCTGGAGCTCTCTCCCTGAATCCATCTTTCCCCCATCCTATGACTTAAATTTCTTCAAACTCCGTGTGTCCAGGCATTTTGGCTTGACTGTTCCGTGATTTTGGCCCTGTCACTTTGAACTCTGGGGGAGGCACTCGTCACAGGCAGTTTTGCCTTTTGTCTGCCTCTTCAACATAAAAAACAATAAAACAAAAGATGTCGATTTAGATCCTGGCGAACGATAGCGAGCAGTTTAGAAGAAACCGGCCTTTGGCCGGGTCATTTCTCTGCAGACAAATACACAAATATATCTCGAAAGAGGGTCTTCGAGGTATTTTCTTTTAACTTGATGAAAGTCTATCAAAGAACTTAAAAAAAAAAAAAAAAAAAATCGTCTTAGGTGTGTGTGTATGTGATTATTGGCACGAGTGTATGTTTATGTGTGCACACCACAAGACCACTGGCACGTGAATGTTTGTGTTTGTGTGTGTGTGTGTGTGTACACTCTCATCGCCATATTATAAAACCACACTTAAGAGCTTCCCTAAGCCTTCATGAACGAAATAAGCAGAAACAAACAGTAGTCTCTCTGAAACTGGATGATATTTAGCCCTTTATCGAAAATTAGCACTCGGTTGTATTATCTTCGCTCGATATAGGGTTAAGGAAGCACTTAGTGTGGTTCTAAAATTCAGTATTTTAAATTAGAACACCTGAATAGGAGTGAAGCGTCTTATAGTCGTCAAACTAATGGGGCGAAACAGGGGTGATCCTAAAAGACCACCCCCGAAATAGAGAAGGTTAAGCGAGCGTGGGCACTGCAGTAGGTTCATTGGCCTTCAGGTATTGTCTCAACTATAGTCGGTTTTATTTCAGTTGACGGTAAATTGGCATGTTCTCATCTTGTTTACGTCGCTATTATGAAGATTTTGTAGCGAAATATGATGTTGATTATGAAAAAATTACATAATTCTGGCACCAAGACAGTAGTTTCATATTTGTTCGTTAAGTATCGTGAAATAAGTTGCTAAGGGATGCAATTTACCGTCAGTTGAAATTAAACAGACTATAGTAGCAACCCCCTTCGTCTGTAGTAGCAACCCCCTTCGTCTGTAGTAGCAACCCCCTTCGTCTGTATTAGCAACCCCCTTCGTCTGTAGTAGCAACCCCCTTCGTCTGTAGTAGCAACCCCCTTCGTCAGTAGTAACAACACCCTTCGTCTGTAGTAGCAACCCCCCTCGTCTGTAGTAGCAACCTTCTTCGTCTGTAGTAGCAACCCCCTTCGTCAGTAGTAGCAAACCCCTTCGTAGTAGCAACCCCCTTCGTCTGTAGTAGCAACCCCCTTCGTCTGTAGTAGCAACCCCCTTCGTCAGTAGTAACAACACCCTTCGTCTGTAGTAGCAACCCCCCTCGTCTGTAGTAGCAACCTTCTTCGTCTGTAGTAGCAACCTTCTTCGTCAGTAGTAGCAACACCCTTCGTCTGTAGTAGCAACCCCCTTCGTCAGTAGTAACAACACCCTTCGTCTGTAGTAGCAACCCCCCTCGTCTGTAGTAGCAACCTTCTTCGTCTGTAGTAGCAACCTTCTTCGTCTGTAGTAGCAACCTTCTTCGTCTGTAGTAGCAACCTTCTTCGTCTGTAGTAGCAACACCCTTCGTCAGTAGTAGCAACACCCTTCGTCTATAGTAGCAACCCCCTTCGTCTGTAGTGGAGATAGTGACCATCTTCTTTCTTGGGCGCCATGTTAGAGCCTCAGTTATCAAAGAACAAGGTTTTGCTCTATATTTAATCTTCATAGCATGTATATCTAAATCATCTTAATTAATTTTCATTCCTAATATCAATCACCCCCAAATGAGATTAATGAAAGCAAGTGATCCTCTCGGGATTCTAACATCGGTACACCACATACATAAGTTAACTCTCTATGTGCCGGAGCTGTCGTTCAACTTTATTCTTACTACTATTAGACGAATTATATTCAGTTTCTAAAGGGCCTCCAGCAATTAACAGGCTTCCAAATATCTCACTAAACCCTTTTTACTACCACACATCCTTCTTAAACTGCACAAAATTCTCTAAATAAAGCTATAATAAAATTAAAAAGACGTCGCCGATACAGAAGGGTATAAACACTCTAACCAAACTATACCTCCCGTACCAAAAAAAGAAAAGAAAACAGAAAACAAATCCAGACTAGCGTTAGGAAGATGGCGAAGGTTGACCGGTCTCTGTTATTTTAAGATTTCTAGTCTGTAGCAGATAATAATAGACGGTTCATCTTGCCAAACTATATACCTGTGTCAACTTCAAACACCTAGAGAATGGGGTCGGTGCAGTCTACAGTCTACATATGCTAAAATATTTAAGAGATCAATGATCCACTATAGTGTCAGAATTTAAGCTTAATATAGTGCTTGCAGAAGAATTTGTCCTGAATTCCTGCACCCTAAATACCTAACATGAAATATAGAGTATGTCGTTTTCTTATTTCTGTTCACGGAAAACTAACCTAAATTATATATGTGTCATATTCTTATTCCTGCTCACGAAAAAGCTAACCTAAATTGTATGCTACAGGTACGTGTCGTTTTCTAATTCTTGTTCACGAAAAAGTAACCTAAATTATATGATTATGTGACAGTTTCATATTCCTGTTCACGAAAAACTAACCTAATTACAGTATATATGATGTGTGCCATTGTCTTATTCCTGGTCACGAACGACTAACCTAAATTATATGACGTGTCATATTTTAACTCCTGTTCACGAAAAATTAACCTAAATTATATGATACGTGTCAGTTTCTTGTTCAGCTACATTGCTGTTTATACATAACAAGGATACAATATAACATACGTTAAATATATTCAATATTTACTAAAAGCAAGAATACTTCTAGGACATGACTCCCAATAGGAACTATTCACGGAGATCGACATGGTGTTTTGAATCATGTTTTTAACTATATTGTATTCAAGCTTTCTGTTAAATATTCTGTACTTACATTTAATAAGAATCATATCGTCAAGAATTCATAGTAGATCAGCTATCTAAATACGTTACCATTCGTGAATAAGGTCTGGTTTTTGTTTTGTTTTTCCAGCTGAAGATAAATTGCTATCTCACCATCCTGATTACTCGGCTATTACCAAGATTTCGTAGCGCAATTATTTGTTAATTATGAACACTCGGCAATAATATGACGCAGACACATAACAATATCATATTAGTCCATTAAAAATCGAGAAATTACATGCCAAGGGTTTCAATTTAACATCAGCAAAAAAAAAAAAAAAAAAAAAAGAGAGAGAGAGAGAGAGTTTACTAATTATAATTGTCCTACCCTAATTCTTCTCCCACAGCCCCTGCGTATCGTCGTGACCCAGCTTTCTGGGGGACATAAAGAACATGACTGAATTGGGGGGCGAAACTTGATCCCCTTTATTCAGACGATGATTTTCCTCTTGATCTACCCCTTGAGGATTATGACGTGTTTTGACGGTTTATTCTGGCAATCAATAAGCGATTTTATTCAGTTTTGATAGGCCCTCTAGCCGTCAAAGGGGTAATAACTATCTTAATCATCCCTCTGACTCCCACCACGCCGTGCCCCTGGCCTAAGTGTGTATATACAGTATGTTGCCCCTATACCTTATGCCAAGTAAGTAGGCCACAACTGTTGATCATTAACCTATATATCTATAACACGACTAGAGTAATTGAGCTAATATTTCTACCATTTGGGAAGGGTCAGCCAGGGAATAAGTATGCAAGTTTACAGGCCATTTGCTTTATCCATTTTTGAGTTACAGAGGTTAGAGTTCACGATTTCTGGACTACTAATTTGGAATAGGGTATAGCTACCTACCGTCACAATCCAGCAGCACTGTATCGATGTCCTCCAGTAGCTGCTTCAGGGAGTCCTTATCCATAGACATAGGTAAGGCATCCATGGTGTAGAGAGAGAGAGAGAGGTAGGAAGAGAGAGAGAGGAGAGAGATGGGCTACTACTGGCACAGACACCACTTAGACAGATACACAACCGCTCGCCACCCCGCTCCCTAAATAACTCCGTGAATAAGGGGGCGGATTTACCAAGTACGTGTCGCAAATGCCGCTAGATTAATCCTTAGAAGCTGCTAGTATGTCGCTAAATAGTTGAACATTAATATAATCGGCGGAAAAGTTGAAATCAATCGTAGAAAAAGGTCTTAATCTCTAACATATCGCCGGATTTTGTGCCACCCAGTGTAAAAACTTCCTCGCTAGCTGGACGTACGAACCTGGCTAGACTGGCAACTCTAAAACTAAGGGGGGGGGGGGGTTCGGAGCCGGGCATATCTTCCCCTCAGACTTGTTATTAATATGTCCCGCGTTGACTGGCCCTCCTCACACCTTCCTCCTCCTCACCTACCCCAACCTGCAACACTTATGCAATTTGGGTTTCAGGAATGTTGACTTATCGAACATTGAGATTTTTTTTTAGAATGATATAGATTTAGCTGGGCATAATTGTATACCCACATGCCAAATATTGTGCTTGATAAACATGTATGTACAGTATGTATGTATTTTTTTTTCTCTATGTGAGTGATGGAGGCAAAAGGCAGAACTGCCTGTAGCGAGTGCCTCCCCCATAGTTGAAAGAGTGACAGGGCCAAAATCAAGGGACGTTCGAGCCAAAATGCCTGGACACACGGAGTTTGAAGCAATTTAAGTCATAGGAAGAGGGAAAGACTGATTCTGGGAGAGAGTTCCAGAGCTCAGCTGTTGAATATAAGAAAGTTTGAGAGTAACGTTTCACTCTTGGGTTGGAGAGTTGCACAGAGTAGGGGTGGGACTGTGTTGCAAGACGGGTATCACGTGCCCTACGTAAAGGAGGTGGTATACACTGGGAAAGCTCTGAGGAACACTGATTATTATGGTAGCGATAGAATAGCGAGAGAGATGCAACATGTATGTATGTATGTATGTATATATGTATGAATATGTATGTATATATGTATGCATGAATATACTCAGACACATACCCCATAGCTGGGGGTGGCCGACTCGAGACAGAGCCCGAACAGAAACCACATATAACGTTGATTTCCTTAATTATACATGAAATACTTTGATTAGACACAACAATATGATGTATAATGTAGATGCAATATACCACATGTGTTTAGTGCTATGGCCCTTGTCCTTTCTTATAATTCTATACATTTATACTTGCGTAATTTGGATTTCCGGAATGTTTATTTATAATTTTGTGAATTTTACATGACGAATTGAGTTGTATTTGTTTAGAGTTTTAGAGTTGTGAAGCATATAAGGCGCTATAAGGCCTGGGAATGTAGAGTTGTGAAGGATATAAGACATCCTTTGCATTATATTCTGCAAACTGTTAGACGTTTTTATTCGACTTAGGAAGGACGTCTACCAATTAATAGGTTGCAGACTATCTAAATTAACCCTTTTAAGCTTCATAGAATCGTCTAAATGTAGCTAAAATCAAATAATTAAACGGGTTAAGGGAGTGCTGGTTGGGCTACTGACTGACTGACATTCTCTTATAGTGTTCCTTATTATGTAAACATTGTGAGAGAGAGAGAGAGAGAGAGAGAGAGAGAGAGAGAGAGTGAGTGAGTGAGTGAATGAGTGAGAGTAAGAGAGAGAGAGAATGAGAACGCTTATCCCTATTGAAGTTTGTCCTTATAACGAGAAAGAATGTCCCAGAACTACCGAAAACAAGGCAGCGGGCATTGAACCCAACCCTGTGTAAATAAAAAGTCAACCATTCATGGGAGGTTTGGGGTTCATCTCGACCCCCTTCTCACTCATGTTTAGCCCCATTAGTTTTAGCATTTGAAGACGTCCGCCCCATTTAGACTAAATGGGGCGTTCGTCAACTAAATGATTAAATTTGACGATTTTAAGAACTTTCGTCCCATTTCTTTGTCAATATTGTCCTTTCGTGCTCTTTAGGTGTCGATATTTTCCTGGCGAGCGAAAGCGAGCCTGTAAATTATGAAGAATAAATCTTCGGCCGATTTAGGGAGCAAATTAAGTACCTCCCATTCAGCTTAGTTCTATCACTATACCCTGTTCCAAATACAGCAGGTAGGCCAGAAATTGTGAACCCTAACATCTATAACTAAAAAATATTGCCTGAGCAAATGGGCTGTTAATTTCCAAACCTAATCCCTGGCTGACCCTTCTAAAATTATACAAATACTAGCTCAATTACTTGAGTTACAAGCGTGCCGAGTAAAGAACATACCTCAACAAAAGTCATCGAAATTCCTGCAAGCTGTTCTGAGCTTTTAAATTAGGCCAAGAGTTTGTGAGCTGCACATACTTTGTGGTCCCTACTAGGCAGTTCCCTACTAGGCAGTTCCCTACTAGGCAGTCTGGACTTAATTCTAACACACAATTTGCTACAAAGTGGAAGGTAAAGATAGCAAAGCAGCTGGTTATCTAACTTCTCTCCCCACCCACAAGCCCCTCCGACCTTGGCCGACATGAAATTTAATTTGGAAAACAAGGCCCCATCAGAATGAGAAAATGTCCACTGGGAAATTCACAGTTAAGAACCAAGTTAGGAAATATTGTATACTACTCAAGATAGATAGATAGAGAGAGAGAGAGAGAGAGAGAGAGAGAGAGAAAGAGAAAGAGAAAGAGAAAGAGAGAGAGTGGGAGGAGGAAGTGACGGCATAGTATAAAGACCATCACTCCTCCTCCAAGTTGGCCTACGTGACACATCTTACCTCTGGCGTCACTGGTCGTCATATATAGCTGCCTGACTCACCGATGCCAGATATATATGCTATCAGCACCCCTACACCACCACCACCCACACACCCCCACCCGCATCCCCTTCAATATTAACAAGCCCTTACTCCTACTTCCCCCTCACCTCCACACGTTTACCCCATCAGTATTAACAAGCCCTCACCACTACACCACCACCTCCCACACCCCTACTCCTACCCCTTTCAGTAGTAGCAAGCCCTCACCCCTACACCACCTCCCACACCCCTACTCCTACCCCCTTCAGTATTAGCAAGCCTTCACCCCTACTCCCCCACTCCTGCTCGCACCCCCTTTCAGTATTAGCAAGCCCTCACCCCTACTTCTCCCTCACCTCCTCTTCCTACCCCCTTCAGTATTAGCAAGCCCTCACCCCTACTTCTCCCTCACCTCCTCTTCCTACCCCCTTCAGTATTAGTAAGCCCTCACCCCTACACCACCTCCCGCACCCCTTTCAGTAGTAGAAAGCTCTCATCCCTACTTCTCCCTCACCTCCTCTTCCTACCCCCTTCAGTATTAGTAAGCCCTCACCCCTACACCACCTCCCGCACCCTTTCAGTAGTAGAAAGCTCTCATTCCTACTTCCCCCTCACCCCCAGTCTCTTTCAATTGTATAGGGAAACGGGAGACTAAACAAACAATATGTGATAGACAAGGGTGAGTATAAGCCAGACCACCTAAACACATGTACTGTATAATTATACAGCCTGACTCCCTTATGACGTTGTAATGACTTCATCAGCTGTACTCCGGTCACCATTAATTTTAAGGGGAAGGGTAAATTTACTGGTCAATTTACTTATTTCTTATATTTATTTTTATACTTTCCTCCCTAGACCTCCATCAAGCTAAACAAAACATTCACAAGATCCCCTTTCGAGATAAGTTTGTACATTTTTCGATAGAAAAATGTTCCGGCTCAAAGCCGATTCCTCCTAAATTACCGGCTCGCTATCGCTCGCCAGGAAATAATCGACAGCTAATTGGCACGAAAGGTCTTAATAGTAACAAAGAAACGGGGTGAAAGGTCCTACAATTGACAAACGTCAGCCAAACGTCTTAAAATCTGAAAACAAATGGGGCTAAACATGAGGGAGAAGAGGGACCATGTTAACCGACCATCCCCCCTTAAAGATTGTACTGAAGCGGAAACCCTAACCTGTCTATAAATAATTATACAGTTGGTATTTACTGTTAAAACATACATATGACATTTAATATGCATTATGTCTTTGTATCAATTTTGAATTAATCTGTATTTGAGATAGTTCTTAATTCTTCAGGCAAGCTATTCCAATCACTTATAATTATCCACGTTTCTTTCTTTCATGAAGGTGTAGGTTAAATGTTGGTTATAGGAAGAGACACGTTATTCAAACTATAGAGGGAATGGCGTATTGTGCAATACTTACGCACAGAAGAAAACGAATCTTCCTTTACTGCATAAGAGAAAACTGCTTCACTTGAGCGATAACTAGCCTGTTTAGACGGTCCCTGATTATATCACGCCACCGATAATAATTACAACACGCACAGTCGCACATGTACAATAATACGTGCATCCACACACCCAAGCACACACATACAGTTACACCTACAGACACTTTACCCACCCACCTACAGACACCTCACCCACCCACCCACCTACAGACACCCCACCCACTCGCCTACAGACACCTCACTCACCAACCTACGGGCACCCTACCCACCCACCTGCAGACACCCCACCCCCCTACGGGCATCCTACCCCCCCCCCCCCCCCTACGGGCATCCTACCCACCCACCCACCTACAGACACCGCACCCACCCTGCTACAGACACCCCACCAACCCACCTACAGACACCTCACCCACCCACCTACTGACACCTCACCCACCCACCTACTGACACCTCACCCACCCACCTACAGACACCCTACCCACGTACAGACACCCCACCCATCCACAAACACCCCACCCACCCACAAACACCCCACCCACCCACCTACATACACCCTACCCACCCACAGACACCCCACCCACCCGCCTACAGACACCCTACCAACCCACCCACCTATAGACACCCCTTCCACCCATCCACAGGCACCATACCCACCCACCCACCTACAGACACCCCACCCACCCACCTACAGACACCCAACCCACCCACCTACAGACACCCCACCCACCCTATTTTTATTATTAAGGTGACAGTTACAAAGTGGTGTACAATCTATCTTATTCTAGTTACATTATAGTTTATCTTATTGTACCAGTACCTCCCTACAATCAACCTAGTTGTTCCCAAATTCGGCCCTCTGCCACGACCATTTCAAAGTCCACCCACCCACCTACAGACACCCGACCCCCCAACCTACAGACACCCCACCCACCTACAGAGACCTCAACCACCCACCCACTCACAGACACCCCACCTACCCACCCACCTACAGACACCTCAACCACCCACCCACTCACAGACACCCCACCTACCCACATACAGACACCCCACCTACCCACCCACCTACAGACACCCCACCCACCTACACACCCAAACACAACAACACTCCACAACACCTGAACTACAAACTACTCACTCGTGTAACCATAAAATCCGATTATAGCAGCGATCCCTACAAACCCGTATTTTCTTCAATGTCCGAGAGCGGCCATTGTATCAACAACTTCCTTTGTTATTCCAATTTTGCACACGAGTTTGGGAGCCTGGCAAAAATGTGAGTTCGGCGAATAGACAGACCTCTCCCCTCCCGCTGGATAGGAAGATTATCTAGAGTACACAAAGGCAAACTCCAGATTTCCCGAGGTTTCCAAATTTCTGGCGTGCGTTGGAGGCCAAAGCTGTTAAGTCGCGTTTTTGTCCTGTCATTTTCGCTTGATTAACAGACAATCAAGCTACGTGTTTGGGTGACTGGACAACTCAACCAGTAAGTCATTCCAACCAGTAGCTCTCTTCCTGTGCCAAGTCAACCAGTACTGTTAGGTTTAGTTAGGTTAGACTGTAAGTTAGGTTAGAACCTAACCCCTTCTTTACCGGCGACGTCTTATGAAGTTTTGTTCTAGCTCTATGTAGACGACTTTGTGCAGCTTAAGAAGGATCTGTGATAGTAAAATTGGGTTAGGTGAGCTAGTTCGAATCCTGTTAATTGCTGGAGGCCCTTTTTAAACTGAGTAAAATCGTCTAATAGTAGCCAGAATACAGTACAAAGGACGGCACCGGTACTTTATAGGTTAATTATCAATTGTTGAATTATGGATGTTAATCTAATCATGTACTTAAACCCAATCGCGTCCTGTGCGTGAAAGGGTTAAGACCTTTCGTACACTTTAAGTGTCGATTTGTTTCTTGGCGAGCGATAGCCAGCCTGTATTCTAGTAGTAACCGACCTCCGACCAGAACATTTGTCTTTCGAAAAAAACACACATTTATCTTGAAGGGGTGTCTTTGGGTGTTTTTTTTAAAAGCTGGATGGAGGTCTAGGGAGGAAACTAAACACAATATTAAAAAGATAAATACATAAGCAAATATATACGCCCATTACCCCTCAATATCGATGTTTACGGCTCCAACTTCCTTATCACCCCGAACTCGCAAGTGGTCCATTGCCCAGGCGGTCAGTATAATATAGGGGAACATAAGAGAGAGAGAGAGAGAGAGAGAGAGAGAGAGAGAGAGAGAGAGAGAGAGAGAGAGCAGTGGCTTTACACGGCTTTATGGAACAGTGGGCTCGGGTTTTTTTCCTGACTGTTCATATATTGTGCGGTGTGTAGACTATGTTAATAAAAGGACTGGGTTTACGGGTGATTGGTTCAGCTTGCAATCATTGGCGATAAACTCATCTGCAAGCCTTTAAAGAACAGATCCCATTTATCCGATAGTAGTATATACGTGTGTGAGTTGGAAACATATAATGACAGGAACATTGACTATTTGTATTAAGGGGAGATGAGTCTATTCTAGTTTGGCGATTATAAGACATTTCGGCCCATTTCTTTGTCAGTATCAACACTTTTTGTATTAAGGGGAGATTAGTCTATTCTAGTTTGGCGATTATAAGACATTTCGCCCCATTTCTTTGTCAGTATCAACACTTTTTGTATTAAGGGGAGATTAGTCTATTCTAGTTTGGCGATTATAAGACATTTCGCCCCATTTCTTTGTCAGTATCAACACTATTTGTATTAAGGGGAGATTAGTCTATTCTAGTTTGGCGATTATAAGACATTTCGCCCCATTTCTTTGTCAGTATCAACACTTTTTGTATTAAGGGGAGATTAGTCTATTCTAGTTTGGCGATTATAAGACATTTCGCCCCATTTCTTTGTCATTATTAATTTTTGTTTATCTTCGGCTTGTATTTTGTTAAGCTTGATGGAATTCTAGGGAGGAAACTAAAATAAACCATATTAAATAGATACATATATAAGCTCATTAATACGTCCATCTTAAGAGGATACATAGGACTGATAGTTGTGGATCGTGAATACCGTGGTAAGCTAGTAATATATGGAATTGTTTTGTACCGTCGGCTCTCACGTTTCTATTTATGTAATCCTACTCCTCCCAACGATCACTATGTTTATTTATCCATCGCTCAATCATTAAACAAATAGTTCATCGTGCTGAGTACATAAAGCTCATTACCGAAGGATTGTGAACAGTGACAAATGTAACTGGAGTCGAAACCGCGCAACTAGCTAGGATGCAGGTGCTGTTACATAATTATGGGCTACATTATCCCAAACTAATAAAACACATTACATTATGAAACGTTTAAACCTGATAAAAGGTTCTAATTTATGTGTACTACGTCCTCTACTGGTTAAACACAAACTTTATCCCGTGGTCTTTAATTCACCTATAAAATGATGAGACCGCAACATAAGGTGGGTTGTTGCTCGCTGAAACAGGGTTACCAACATTCTCGTAATTCACTCTTCTTAAGCCTAGTGCATAACTCTCATGTATGTGATAGCACAATCGAGTTAAATTTCCTAAATATACTTGTATATTATATTATTAGTATAACCTCTATTTAAAGTGCTGTTTAATTATATTGAAGTGCAGGTATGGAGTAGGTGAGGATATAATATTATACAGTTATGTTGGCATCCCTCACTCCCTCATCTTCCCCCACCCTTCACAGCTCACTCAGCCACCTTCACAGTCTGTTCTCGGCGGGCTCTTCCCGGACATGGCGTTACTGTTATGTGTTTATTTGCGGTTTTGTGTGCGTGCGTGCGTGCGTGTTTTTGAAGACTGGGAGGAATAGAAGTATAAGCACAATAATTTGAATATAGTAGGACTTTGATTGTTCTCCATCGTCAGCTAAGGAGAGGTAGTCAGAGTGAAGATACATGGTGAACTTCCCCTACCCTTCCTTCCCCGTGTCTCGAGGTAAGACATCGGTGTGTGTGGATTGTTTACAGCCATATGAATAATTATTAATGTTGCTTGCTTGGTTCTAACATGTTTTGTTGTACTTCGTACCACGTAATGAAATTTGCTGATATAGAACCGCACATGCTATACAATTTTGATATATTTTCGTGCACTTGGTTTTGCTTTGTTCTTGATAGTAGGCCTAAAAACCGATTTGTATATTCAACATTTTCCTTCGTCTTTCGAGGTATTTAAGAACATATACTATGCGTTACGTGAGGGTTAGTTTTATATCCCACGTACTAAGTACTAGCTAGGGACATATACTAGGCGTTACGTGAGTGTTAGTTTTGTATCCCATGTACTGTGTCTACGTTAGGTTAGGTTAGGTTCTTTGGTTAGGTTAATGACAAGGGATCAGCTGGTAGGTATGGAATAAACTAAGTACTAGGAGCATTTACTACCTGGCAGGTAAGGGTTGCTCTTGTATCCCACGTACTAGGTACTATGGACACGTTGGAGGTGTTGGGTGAGGGTTAGTCTTGTATACAATGTACTAGGTATAAGTTACTGGGTATTTATGATTTTCAAAACCGCTACGTTTTCGATAAATGCTTATATATTATACCTCCATGGGTCGGGTCGAGGTGTTGAGGGATAAGCCGGGTAAATCTACAGTTATACTACCCCTCCCCCACTACCCCCACCACCTCCCCCCTTCAAAACACGCCTTTAGCTCTTTTTTGGACCCAGACGCGGAAACTAGGATACTATCACCAACGTTGGAAGGCTTTTCAGGTAATTTGTTGTGTTGTTTTTTATTTGTACAGTGTACTAGATTAATACGAGGGTCGCATTTTAGTATTTTAAACATTAGCCTAACCTAACTAACTTAATAACCTAACCGAAACTAACCTGTCTCGCGACCGGTTCTAAACCCAGATCACTTCCCTCAAATATACATTTCCGCGCACTAAGTATGCTACTATTAATATTAACCCATTAGTACCACAATCTATAACTGTAGATTTATCATAAGCCGGAAAATATAACCGAAACTACAACTAAATTTCCCATGGTTTTTCTTTTTGGTTTTAGGTAGTTTTCATCATTATACAGTAGTTTAAATTAGTTACAATCCCCAGAAAATTTTATTTCTCCCATTATCCAACAATCTTAAAACACTGAGATGTAAGTAATTTTCAGAGTAAATATACAATATTTTTTTTGCCTTTGGATACAGGATGAGTTGAGGGGGGCTTTGCCCCCCCCCCTCACCCTCCCATGAATTATTGAAATCAGCATCTATTTTAACAGTAATAGGAATTTCACTGCCGTCAATAGGGAGAGTTATAGGGAGAGTTTTTTGTTTTTACAGTTCTATAATATACTGTATAGTGCACATAAAATGTATCTCCGGAGGTTGAAACTCATTTCAATATGATCTTTGCAACATCCTTATTCTATAATAGCCTTCAAATATTGAGAACTAATTAGTGGTAGTTTCGGTAATAAGTACCGATAAGCCTTTACAACGGTACCTCCAATCCACTTTACGAAGAGTGTTAAGAGCGTGTTGGAGAGAGAGAAAGCTGTTGGAGTGGCTTTGTCATGTGTGTTATTATACAGTAGTCTGTATACTGAGATAATAGATAACAATGCAAAGAGTGTTGAGAGGGGAGAAGGGGCCGTGTTGGAGAGAGAGAGAGAGAGAGGAAGCTGTTGGAGTGGCTTTGTCAGTCTGTATACTGGGGAAACAGATAACAATTCGAAGAGTGTTGAGAGGGGAGAAGGGATGTTGGAGAGAGAGAGAGAGAGGAAGCTGTTGGAGTGGCTTTGTCATGTGTGTTATTATAGTCCATTATATACTGCATACTTTAACGGGTTAGCAACACTATGGCGGCCGATATGCACAATTCAACGTAAGCCCCCCCCCCCCCCCCGCCCTCCTATAGACACTACCCCCCCCCCCTCTCCCCCTCCCTAGGGTTATCAAGTGAAGTCTGCTAGATAGAAAATAAATGCCGAAAATCGCTGGAATAATGCCACAATCTCTAGCATCTCGCTCTAAAATGGCTGACATATCCAGAATAGCGCAAGAACTCACGCCACTAGATGTATAAAACAAAAATTGATCGAAGTAAATATCTCAAGAGCAAGCGGGAGAGTTAGCTAGATTGGCACCACTACCCATCCCCCCCCCCCCCTATGCACCACTACCACCACCACTACTACTCTACGCCATTATGACCCGACGCAAAAGCTTTCACAGGTGCTAATTTGGCCAGATTGAATTCGCGCAAGGGGCTAATGAAGGGGTTTTTCTGATGGTAATGTCGGCGGCTCTCCAAGGCTTTACGGAGATGTGGGGGGGGGGGGGGACGGCTGAGAGAGAGAGAGAGAGAGTGAGTTCAGAGTGAGTGAGTGAGTGAGAAAATAATAAATATTAAAAGAGAGAGAGAGAAAGAGAGAGATAGGGAGAGAAAGAGAGAGTGAGAGATGAAGATAGAGATAATGATAGATAAATTGATAGATAGATAAGTATAGTTGCCTTTTACCCTCTCCAAACACTACTTATTTTGGCTGATCCAGAAATACCTAACGAATAATTATGGGCAAAAATACTAAATGCACTTATTTATTTATTATGTTTAACTTTATATTATTTTATTTTACGTATTTATTTATTATTTTTCATTGATTTATAGATTTACTTATTTCTATTTATTTATTTTGCTCCATATATCTTTAGAAAGCTTAAAAACCACCCCCATGACCATGGGGGTGGTTTTTAAGCTAAATCTATAAGATGATGGAGCAAAATAAATAAATACGTAAAATAAAATAATATAAAGTTAAACATAATAAATAAATAAGTGCATTTAGTATTTTTGCCCATAATTATTCGTTAGGTATTTCTGGATCAGAAATACGTGATAAATTTACGTGATAAATTTACGTGATAAATTTGTACGTTTTTTTCTTTTTCGGTAAAATAAATGTCCCAACCGAAGGCCGATTCCTATCTAAATTACAAGGTCGTTCTCGCTCATCAGGGAAAAAATCAACACCTAAATGGTATGAAAGGTCTTACTCTACGAAAAGAAACGGAGCGAAAGGCCTTAAATTCGTCAAAATAATGGAGTGAACGTATTGGCCATTGCTTCAAAACGTTTATTGGTCACTTGCTTCAAAAAAATTATTGGTCACTTGCTTTAAAAACGTTGATTGGTCACTTGCTTCAAATGTTCACCCCACAACAGTTTCAAAATGTTCACCAGCCACGTCATTCAAAACGTTCGCTCCCACCTTCTCAAAATACTAGTCTGATGTCTGCTTCAAACGTTTCAAAGTGTCAGTGATTTCACACCTTGTATATCAGTATCGAGTATAATAATTTGCCATTTATTCCGTGCGTTCCTCGCGTTGAGTTTGTTTTTATTGACATCTATTTTATATATTGCCTCGCTGGGTAATTAATAGTGTGTGTAACTTTGAGAGAGAGAGAGAGAGAGAGAGAGAGAGAGAGAGAGAGAGAGAGAGAGAGAGAGAGAGAGAGAGAGAGTGAGTGAGTGAGTACAAAGGAGTACAAAGGAGTACAAAGGAAATCAAGCAACAACAGGTCTAGTGACCCTTCTAGGTTGCTTGTCCTCCAAAACACTTAGGATCAAGTGTCCAAACAGTGGTTTAGAGTGGGTAAGGGAACATTGGAAAGGGAACTACTTAACTAAGGGAACTACCCTGCCACTAACGTGGCAGGACTAGGAAGTTAGTAGGGGACATATGGGTTAGTAACTGAGGGGAGGATAAAGTTATTCATTTACAAACGCAGTCAGTCGCGGGTTTGATGCGAGATATTTGTCTAGGCGGAATTTAAATGAATCAACGGTGCTGCAGTCTATACCGTCTCGGGGAAGCCCATTCCACAAGTTGACAACTCGATTGAAGAAGAAATTCTTAGATTCGTGCGAGTTAAAAGATTTACCAATAATTTTGCAACCGTTTCCCCGCGTGTAATTCGACTTGGTCGATAGTGAAGTACTTACTACAAGTTTCATATTGTCGATGCCGTTGATGAATTTTGAACACTTGAATTAAGATCGCCTCTTAATCTGCGCTGGGTTTCACAACCAGGATAATAGATTTAATTCTCTAAGACACGCTCTTCGTATGGGTTTGTTCTTTAGGCTAGGTATCATCTTTGGTCAAACTCTACGCTTGAACTCGTTCTAGCTTGTTTATATCGTTATTGGTAATAATGGCACCAGGATTGAACGCAGTATTCCAGAAGAGGGCGGACTAATGAAATTGTAAAGGGTTAGGATAACTCTTCTTTGGATTTATGCTCAAATGACCCTGCCTATAAAGCCAATTATTTGTTTTTCCTTCTTAACAACTTCTGAACATTGTTGACTCGGTTTGAGGTTCTTCGATATTGTTATCTCCCAGATCATTTTCTCTGTTTACATTCTTAAGCTTAGTGCCATTCATCGAATAGTTTAGTTGCTTTCTCATTTAGGTATCCGCCATGTAGTACTTAACATTATATCCGCATTGAAACTCATTTGCCAATTTTGGGCCCCAACCTGACAATTTATCTAGATTGTGTTGCATATCGTCAACTTGTTCTTTTGAGAGTACGCTATTTGCAATTTTTGTATCCGTCAGCAAATTTTGAGAATGTGCAGGTGAGACCCTCATCTATTTCGTTGATGTAAAGTAGAAAGAGAATTGGTCCTAGTACCGATCCCTGGGGTACCCGGGCGACCCCCGCTCCTTAACATTGGTCCAGTTAGATGCCTTACCGTTTATGACTACCCTTTGCTTTCTGTTGCTGAGCCCATTTTCTATCCATTTCAACACACCGTCTTGTATTCCATGCGCTTTTAGTTGTATCAGTAAGCGTTTTTGTGGTACTTTGTCAAAGGCCCTTTTGAAAATCAAGGTATATAAATCTCACAAGCTTTAACTCTCATCGTAGAGGTTTGAGGATATCGTGGAAGAAGTCTAACAGAGGTTTGTTAACCAGGAACGTTTTTTTACGAAAGCCGTTGTTTAGTATCTTTAAAGTATGTTATTTTCCTCTAATTGATTTTCCGATGTTCTGTCTCGTATGACCGTTTCTAGGAATTTACCTTCAACTGAGGATTAGCTAATTGGGCGATAGTTACTTGGTAGGGATTTGCTGACTTTTTTTGAATATCGTGGTTCCGTTGGCTAGCTTCAACTGATCAGGCATAGTTTCCAGACTGGAAGGCTTTATTGAATTGTAATGTCAGTGGTTTGGAGAGCTCATTCTTAGCTTCCTTTAGAACTCTAGGCGAGATTGTATCAGGTCCTGGCGTTTTATTTACCTTGAGTTTATTCAAACAATTGAGTGAGTGAGTGAGTGAGTGAGTGAGTGAGTGAGAGTTACGTAAGATACGTAGATACACAGACCTTACCAATGAAAACAATCCGGACTCAATTCTAACATGGAAATTGCTACAAAGTGGAAGGTAAAGACAGCAAAGCGGAAGGCTCTCTCTTCACCCACCACTTCCTCTGACATTGGGTTAGCATGAAATTTGGTTGTGGAGATAAGGCCCCAAGCAGAATAAGAACACTTGTAGCCGACTGGAAAATTCATAGTAAATAACGAAGTTGAGAAATACTGTATACTACGGACACTTAACCTAACATTTATTTATTATTATTTATTTTTTATTATTGATGGTAGTGATCCTCGCAGAGTTGGGTATGCCGTTTTGTTTTCGGGCAAAGCGGCACTCTTTTATAATTTGAATATATATTTCGGTCACTGTTCCCAAACAAGAAGAATACAGACGAGCACAAGACTTAGTGTAGTTTATAGAGGAAGGTGAGCAGTAATATATTGGATGATGCGTTCAAGTATAATTATGCCAAACAGATTAGAAAAGAAACCCGTCCAAGTAATTATTGTGCTACGTCCTTCCTCCCCAGAACCCCGAGATAGAAGGCTTGGTCATGAAGTCTCACTAATTGGCTTCACCAGCAAAAGAGGGGTCCAACACGGCGAGGGGAAAAAAAGGGCACGAAATAATAACAACACAAAATAACCTTAAACACTTGGGAGAACAAATTGAACGCGCGAGCGGCTATTTCGGTGTTATTTAAGTTTATGCTCATGTGCTCCCGTTTTCTATTTTCTCAGTTTCTGTGTTCTTTCCCTTTTATCTAATATATATATTTTTTTAATTAGCTTTTTACTATAAAATATCATTTCTGTCACTATCTCTCTACCCTTTCCATCTCTCTCTCTATCTTTCTCTCTCTCTCTCCTCTCTCACCATCGTCAATCTCTCTCCTCTCTCGTCTCCTCCCTCTCTCTCGCTCTCTCTCTCTCTCTCTCTCTCTCTCTCTCTCTCTCTCTCTCTCTCTCTCTCTCTCTCATCAATGTCTTACAAATAGGAAATACAAATAAAATATATGAATACAAGAGGAAAGGCCAATCAATAAAATTAAGTGCATTAATGACCTGGGGTTCTAATATCTAAAAAAAACTTGAGAATCCAGATCCTGTGCAGCAGTGCGAACAGCCCAATAGAGCATTGTGATATATTAATTTTTTGTTTTTACCCTTGTACAAATGACCATAGGTACCATTATTTAAAAGCATAGTGAGGCCCTATCTTGAATATGGCGTACAATGTTGGTCTCCTTATTTGAACAAGGACATTGAGAAACTCGAGTCAGTGCAGCATAGAGCCACAACATGAATACCGTCACTGAGAAACAAACCCTATCACAAAAGATCTAGATTTATTTTCACTTAAGGGGGGATGGTTCACTTTATGGGCGATTTTTGTATGTATACATTATGTTTCTAGTTTCCTCCCTAGGCCTCTTATCAAATTAAAAAAAAAAAACTCCATTAGATCCCCCTTCTAGATTAATTTGTAAATTTTTCGGTAGATAAATGTCCCCGCCGAAGGCCGGTTCTTCCAACATTACAGGCTCTCTATCATTCGCCAGGGAAAAAATCGACACCTAAATAGCACGAAAGGTCTAAATATTGACGAAGAAATGGGGCGAAAGGTCTTAAAATCGACAAACTAATTGGGCCACCATCGTACCATCTTAAACCTAAAAATGGGGGGGCGGCCTAACAGAGGGAGAAAGTGGTCCAGAAACCGGCCCCCCCCCCCCCCCCCCTTAAGAAAAGAAGATTGTAAGGTCAATTACTTGAATGTTTCATGATAGTAAAGAGCAGTGTCAAATTTGTTGTACTGTAGATTCACTGTTCAAAATCAGTAATAGTTCATCAACTCAGGGAAATGGAATGAAATTAAAACTTTAAGGGTGAATCTCTAGGTCACAAAACATTTCTCCACCTACAGTGTGGTCAACGAGTGGAACAAACTCAGAGATAGCTGTACAATGTAATACATTTGGCACATTCAAGTAATTGACCAACTCCATATACTCCCCCCCCCCCCCCCCCTTTTTTTTTTTTTCCCCCCCCCCCCCCCCCTTGCCACCTCCTTCCCCTATACTCCCCCCCCCCCCCCTTTCTTCTTCCCCCCCTCTCCATATAATCCCCCCCTCTTCCACCTTCCTCCATATACACTCCCCCCCCCTTTTCTTTTTTCCCCCTCCTCCATATAACTACTCCCCCCCCACCCCCTCCGCCATAGATTCCTCCCCTTTCTTCCCCCTCCTCCATATACTTTCCCCCCCCTTTCTTTCCCACCATCCTCCATATAACCCCTCCTCCCCTTCCTTGCCCCCTCGCTCCATATACTCCCTCCCCTTTCTTCCCACCTCCTCCATATACTCCCTCCCCTTTCTTCCCACCTCCTCCATATACTCCCTCCCCTTTCTTCCCACCTCCTCCATATACTCCCTCCTCCTCCTCCTCCATCACAGGCACCGTTCCCGCTCACCACCCAATTAATTATCCACAAAAAAAAGGCAACAAAACACCCAAGAAAATAATCCTACCACACACACGTAAGAACAACACCAACCTAAAAACACAGTCGAGTTCACGTTCTCTATAATAAACTGTTGGTGTGTAGTAACATTAATTGATAAACTCACTCCAAAGCATTATATACCACTTTTCTTTCCCGGTTAATTAATATGTACGGTATTATTTTTTACTTACGATCGGTACCCCCCCCCCCCCCCCCTTCTCCTAGAATAAAAAGAAGGTAATGGTTTGTTTCGGAACCAGTCGGGCGTTCGTGGCGGAAGGAATGGGGTACCTTGGGGAAGGAGGGGGTACCTTGGGGAAGGATGGGGGTTATCGTAGGGTAGGAGGGGTTATCGTGGGGGAGGAGTGGGTTATCGTGGGGGAGGAAGGGGGTTACCATGGGTTAGGAGGAGGTACCGTGGGGGAGGATGGGTTACCGTGGGAGAGGAGGGGTTACCGTGGGAAAGGATGGGGGTTATCGTAGGGTAGGAGGGGTTACCGTGGGGGAGGAGGGGGATATCGGTGGTGAGGAGGGTGATACCGTTGTGAAGGCGGTGATACCGTGTTAGAGGGCTACGGGTGGGCAGGTGATACCGTGTTTATGATGGGTATACCGTGTTAGATAGGTGGATACCGTGTGAGGAGGGGATACCGTGTGAGGAGGAGGGGGGTACCGTGGGAAGGAGGGGTTATCGTGGGGGAAGAGGGTGTCTGTGGGGGGAGGATGGGGTTACCTATGGGAGGCGGGGTTATCGTGTGGATGATGGGGTACCGTGGGAGCGGAGGTGTACCTTGGGTAGGAGGGGTTGCCGTGGGGAGGAGGGGGGTGCCGTTCTGGGGGCGGAGGGTGGTGCCGGTGGGAGAGTGGTAGGGGTGCCTGTGGTTAAAGGGAGGGGGGTGCCGGGGGGAGAGTGGGATTACCCGAGGGGGAGGAGGGTCCGTGGGGGAAAGAGGGTGGCCGTGGGGGGGAGGAGGGGGTACGGGGGGGAGAGTGGAACACCAGTTTACAACTCCCCGTGTTTGGGTATAGGGTACTTATTATTATTGCTTTGTGCCATTTACAGTAACAAGGTCAGTGTTATTATTCTCACTGACAAAGTCTTGCATCCCAAGATACCTGAATGGACAAAATGGCCTAAATGAACCTAATATAAAAATAATCAAACTGACCAGACTGCCGATAATTAGTAAGCCATTATTAATGAAGTTGCTTGCCTTTATTTTTCAATCCCGGGCAATGCTTCTCTGATTTCATATTAAACAATGCTCTAAAGGTAATACGTGTAATGTGGGTCGACGTTGAGAAGTCAAAAATATATTATGCAATACTGTAATAAGAAGCAAATTATTCATCACGTCCACACACAAGTGAGAATGAAATACAGCTGAAATATACACAAATTGAGTTTAAATTGGTTACTCTATGTGTCAGTTAATATTCTCCGATATATTTAACTGTACCACATACCCCATAGCTGGGGGTGGCTGACTCGAGACAGACCGAACAGAAACAACATTTAGATTTCCACTTTCTTGTGTACCGGGGAAACCACTTTCCTCGTTCTCACCCCTTTCTTTGTCTTGTTTAGTAGGTAAAGTCTACAAGGGGAGGAGGATTCCTAGCGTCCCGCCCCCAAAAGGAAAATTAGGACAGTAAAAGAGACAGACAGATAATAGTGCATACATTCTAATGATAATGCGTTAGGTTATTTGTTTGTCAAAAGTGCCACTTCTTTTCAAGTAATTTCACTAGAGCTCACTTATTATATTCAAGAATATACTTATCGCTATAGTTAAAGCACAATTAAAATGCATTACAAAAATACAAAACATACGGATATATAATGCGCCAAACTTCTGCTATATCAAAATATATAATAATTAACCCTCATGACTAACTAACTAAATAAGAAAATGTAATTAGAACAAGACAAAATGAATTTCGACGATTACAAGAAATATTTCAAATTACAATTGCTAAGTGATCATTTTTAATTACCAGTGCATAGATAATAAATAACATTACTCAGTGTAAATAAACCACATTAAACAGCAACACCAACACCACCACCAACAACAACACCACCACTACCAACAACACCATCACCAACAACACCATCACCAACAACACCACCACCACCAACAACAACACCACCACTACCAACAACACCACCACCAACACAACACCCACCCCCACAACCACACCACACTAACCAACACACCATCACCAACAACACCATCACCAACAACACCACCACCAACAACACCACCACCACCAACACCACTACCAACAACACCACCACTACCAACAACCACCCAACACCACCACCCTCACCACTAACACCACCACCACCACAACAACACTTCCAACACCACTACAAACACCACCAACAACAACACCACCACCCTACAACAAACAAACCAGCCCCTACCAACAACAGACCATCACCAACAACACCACCACCACACACAACACCACCACCAACCCACCAACAACAACACACACCCCATCACCAACAAAAACACTCACCAGCACCAACAACAACAAACACCACCACCAACAACAACACACCACATCACCAACAACAAAGACACCACCACAACCAACAACACCACCACTACAACCCCACCACCATCACCAGACCACCCCCAACACAAACAAACCAACACACCACCACCACAACTACAACTCAACAACATCCACCACCCAACCCGCCAAACAGCACAGCACCTAAAAAACAAAAAAATTAAACATCCACTTAAACACAATACAACATTAACAGCCACCTAACAACAACACAACAACACCAGCATTACCACCCCTACACAACAACAATAATAACAACATTAACGGCCACCAAAACGACAACACCAATAACAACACCAACAACAGCATTAACATTCACCAAAACAACAACTACAACAACAACGACACCAAAAACAGCATTAGGATTCACCAAAATAACAAAAATACCAATAACAACACCAACAACAGCGAACATACACCAACAACAACAATACCCTCAATAACACAACAACAACAGCATTAACATTCACCAAAAACAACAACAACCCAACAACCACACAACCTGCCGTCCTGTCAGTTCCCTGTCTGTCCGGGGTTCGAAAAAAAGGGGCCCAAAATAATTTACCCCAGAGCTGTCGCGACTCAAACATTAAATCCCGAATAAATGAAGAGGGCGTCGGGTATCGGAATCTCATTTTCGGGATTTGGCTTACGTTACGGTTACGGTAAATATACGAGGGGGCTTCCGAGGGGGAACATGATATGTTTTTATAATTTGTTTTGTTGTTGTTTTTGGTGGTGGTTGGTAGTGTGGTGATGGCCCTGCAACTTTCCACCTCCGATGAAAATAAATCGCCTAAATATTTCTGTGGCTATCAACCCCTTCAAAATTACGACGCATTTTGACGTTTATTATGACTATTATTAGACGATGATATTCAGAGTAGGTGGGGTTTATGACAATCAGAGGGTTGATTAGACCAGTCATTTAACATTTTACCTTCTATAGATCCTTCCTAAGCTGTACAAGATTGCCTAATGACAACCCATAAGAAACTGTTAAAATGAGCCATAATCCTCAAAGGGTTAATTATTGAGGAATCGGCTGCTAAGAGATTGTATTTGCCATCAGCTGAAAAAAAAAAAAAAAAAAAACATATGCCTCTACGTATTTAATGGTATAATTAATTCATTATAGGTAGGCCCACAATCGTTAACCTTTAAACTCTTTAACTCAAGAAGGGCTTGATCATATGGCGTGTCAATTTCCACACTTCTTCCTTGGCTGACTCTTCCCAAATGGTAGAAATATTTTCAAGAATACTCTAGTGCGTATTTTAGTGATAGAACTTAGTGGTTATGTTTTTGTTGGCTTACTTACTTATAATGAATATACTGTAGTATCCTAGTGTCTATAGACTATGCATGATACATGAGAATAGGCTGTACATTCCCACAACCCTATTCCCTGGCCGACTCTTCCCAAATCATAGAAGCGTTAGCTTGAATACGTCTAATTGGATCTGTGGTAGTACAAAGGGCCAAGTGAGATATTTCGAAGCCTGTTAACTGCTGTTCTTTTAAATAAACTGAATAAAATCATTAGTAGTTCGTGTATTATAATTCTTCCTGTATTTTCAGTTCAGCTCAACGTGTGTATATTTCAGCTGTACCCTTCCTAATCTGAATAACATCGCCTAATAATTCCTGGCACACCAACAAGAACTAGCGTATCGGGTCTAGAAAGGGTGAAGGGCAGATCTCCACTTGAGGGAGTGTTTTCTTGACCCCTTGTCCTCCCTCAATGTTTCGCCCCATTGCTTTTTGGATATTATAAAAACGTTTTGCCCCATTAGTTTAGCGATTTTAAGAACTTTCAACCCCATATTAAAGACCTTTCGTGCCTGCAGGTGTCCTATTTTATCTTTGGCTAGCGCTAGCGAGGCCTGTAATTTAAGAGGAATCGGCCTTCGGCCGGTACATTTTTTCTACCGAAAAATTTCCACATTTATCTTGAAAGGGACTCGATGGGGTGTATTTTAAAGGTTGAATGGAGGTTCTAGGGAACAAACTAAATACCTCCCTTAAATGAATCCCGTGTCCACCGAGTCCCTAAAAGTTACAGGCTCGCTTATCGCTAACCAGGAATAACTCGACACCTAAATGGCAACGCATGATCTTAATATTGACAAAGAAATGTGGTGAAAGGTCTTACAATCACCGCACTACTGAAAAGAATTTCTTAAATATTTCAGAAGATAATGTGCTAAGCATGAGGGAGAAGGGGGGGGGGTGGGGGGGGATGTTCCAGACAAATAGCAACCTACCTCCCCCTTAAGTTAGCGAATTCCTTCCTCCGTCCATGTTGTCCTGTTTTCCGGAAGCCCTCGACGCATCGCAAGTATCGAATAATGAGACGGATGCGGACAAAAGCCGCCTCGTAACATTCCC
Source organism: Paralithodes platypus (assembly GCA_032716605.1). Classification (NCBI taxonomy): domain Eukaryota; kingdom Metazoa; phylum Arthropoda; class Malacostraca; order Decapoda; family Lithodidae; genus Paralithodes; species Paralithodes platypus. The sequence goes on from CM064543.1 coordinate 3,553,533, forward strand.
GACGAAGTGGATATTGATTCTTAGACGTCTCGCCCCCTTTCTTTTCCCCGCCCCCTTGGACTGTATGTGAAAACCCATTGGTATTCCTGTTTTAGGTTTTTGCCCTGGTTGGAATGATGCGGCGGCCCGGGTCCAATGCGTCTCCCCCCCCCCCAAAATTATTTTGAAGGGAAAGGTTTTATTCTTGCATTGTCCAGAGAGGAATATATATATATAATAGAGAGAGAGAGACAAGACAGACCGAGCGAGAGCGAGATACCGACAAACAGATACAACATAATATATCATAGTTTGTCATTCAACGTAAAAACAGGATCTTGGAACTTTATCTGAGAGCTGCTGTCACAACCACCCGCACCAAACAGTCAACCATTAGTCAAGCAAAATCAATGTGGTTCGGGCGGCGTACGTTCCATATTATATTAGTTTTGGGGGGGAAATAATTTTGGTCCCGAGCCGCATTAAAGGGTGTATGGAGATTTTTAAGTGAACGTTCGTTCGCGGCCCATTAGTTTGGCATTTTCCAGACCTTTTGCCCCATTAATTTTGTCAAGATTAAGACCTTTTCGTGCAATTTTCGGTGTCGATTTTTTCCCTGGCGAGCCATAAGCGAGCCTATGATTTTAGCCATGGAACCGGCCTAGGCTTGTAATTTTTTTATTTCGAAGGGGGCTCTTGGGGTGTTTGATGTAGGTCTAGCGAGGAAAATAGGAAATAGATATATATTCTGTATATAAATAAACTATACCAAAAACATTAACCCTATCCCCTAACCCCTTGATTATAATACGCGATTTAGCCTTTATTGTTGGCTATCATTACTACGCGATTTTAATTCAGCTTTAAGAGGATCGGTGGGAGTCGGAAGCACAATCGAGTTGGTTTCGACCTCTTCCATTCCTACAGGTTCTTCTTCGAACTGCTTAAAGAAGTCGTTCTAATGATAAGCCAAATA
>CM064543.1:3554587-3606984 GCA_032716605.1 Paralithodes platypus
TTGTCAAAAGTGCCACTTCTTTTCAAGTAATTTCACTAGAGTTCACTTATTATATTCAAGAATATACTTATCGCTAATCATTTAAAAGCACCAATTTAAAATGCATTACAAAAATACAAAACATACGGATATATAATGCGCCAAACTTCTGCTATATCAAAATATATAATAATTAACCCTCATGACTAATTAACTTAATAAGAAAGTGTAATTAGAACAAGACAAAATTACTTTCGACGATTACAAGAAATATTTCAAATTACAATTGCTAAGTGATAATTTTTAATTACCAGTGCATAGATTATAAATAACATTACTCAGTGTAAATAAACCACATTAAACAGCAACACCAACACCACCACCAACAACAACACCACCACCACTACCAACAACACCATCACCAACAACACCATCACCAACAACACCACCACCAACAACAAAACCACCACCACCACCACCAACAACAACACCATCACCGACAACAACAACACCACCACCAACAACAACACCACCATCACCAACAACACCACCACCACCAACAACAACACCACCACCATCACCAACACCATCACCAACAACACCACCACCAACAAGAACACCACCACCATCACCAACAACACCACAACCAACAACACCACCAACTACAACAACACCACCATCACCACCACCCCCAACACAAACACCAACAACACCACCACCAACAACTACACCATCAATAACAACAACAACACCACCACCCCAACAGCAACAGCCACCTAAACAACAACAACAACAAAATGAACAGCCACTTAAACAACAATAACAACATTAACAGCCACCTAAACAACAACAACAACAACAACAGCATTAACAGCCACTTAAACAACAACAACAAAATTAACAGCCACTTAAACAACAATAACAGCCACCTAAACAACAACAACAACAACAGCATTAACAGCCACCTAAACAACAACAACAACAACAGCATTAACAGCCACTTAAACAACAATAACAGCCACCTAAACAACAACAAAATTAACAGCCACTTAAACAACAATAACAGCCACCTAAACAACAACAACAGCATTAACAGCCACCTAAACAACAACAACAACAGCATTAACAGCCACTTAAACAACAATAACAGCCACCTAAACAACAACAACAACAAAATTAACAGCCACTTAAACAACAATAACTGCCACCTAAACAACAACAACAACAAAATTAACAGCCACTTAAACAACAATAACAGCCACCTAAACAACAACAACAACATTAACAGCCACCTAAACAACAACAACAACAGCATTAACAGCCACTTAAACAACAACAAAATTAACAGCCACTTAAACAACAATAACAGCCACCTAAACAACAACAACAACAACAGCAGCATTAACAACTACCTACACAACAACAATAATAACAACATTAACGGCCACCAAAACGACAACACCAACAACAGCATTAGCATTCACCAAAATAACAAAAATACCAATAACAACACCAACAACAGCATTAACATTCACCAAAACAACAACAATAACACCAATAACAACAACAACAGCATTAACATTCACCAAAACAACAACAATAACACCAATAACAACAACAACAGCATTAACATTCACCAAAACAACAACAACAACAACAACAACAACACGCCGTCCTGTCAGTTCTCTGTCTGTCCGGGGTTCGAAAAAAGGGGCCAAAATTAATTACCCAGAGCTGGCGCGACTCAAACATTAAATCCGAATAAATGAAGAGGTTCGTCGGGTATCGTAATCTCATTTTCGGGATTTGGCTTACGTTACGGTTACGGTAAATATACGAGGGGGCTCAGAGGTGGGAACATGATTTGTTTTTATGATTTGTTTTGTTGTTGTTTTTGGTGGTGGTGGTGGTGGTGATGGCCTGCAAATTTACCCTCAGATGAAAATAAATCGCCTATAATTTCTTTTTCTATCAACCCCTTCAAAATTACGACGCATTTTGACAGTTTATTATGACTATTATTAGACGATGATATTCAGAGTAGGTGGGGTTTATGACAATCAGAGGGTTGATTAGACCAGTCATTTAACATTTTACCTTCTATAGATTCTTCCTAAGCTGTACAAGATTGCCTAATGACAACCCATAAGAAACTGTTAAAATGAGCCATAATCCTCAAAGGGTTAATTATTGAGGAATCGGCTGCTAAGAGATTGTATTTGCCATCAGCTGAAAAAAAAAAAAAAAAACTTATGCCTCTACGTATTTAATGGTATAATTAATTCATTATAGGTAGGCCCACAATCGTGACCTTTAACCTCTTTAACTCAAGAAGGGCTTGATCATATGGGATGTCAATTTCCACACTTCTTCCTTGGCTGACTCTTCCCAAATTGTAGAAATATTTGCAAGAATACTCTAGTCGTATTTTAGTGATAGACCTTAGTGGTTATGATTTTGTTGGCTTACTTATAATGAATAGACTGTAGTATCATAGTGTCTATAGACTATGCATGATAAATGAGAATAGGCTGTACATTCCCACACCTATTCCCTGGCCGACTCTTCCCAAATCATAGAAGCGTTAGCTTGAATACGTCTAATTGGATCTGTGGTAGTACAAAGGGCCAAGTGAGATATTTCGAAGCCTGTTAACTGCTGGAGTCTTTTTAAACTGAATAAAATCATTAGTAGTTCGTGTATTATAATTCTTCCTGTATTTTCAGTTCAGCTCAACGTGTGTATATTTCAGCTGTACCCTTCCTAATCTGAATAACATCGCCTAATAATTACCGGAACACCAACAAGAACTGCGTATCGGATCTAGAAAGGGTTAAGGGCAGATCTCCACTTGAGGGATTGTTTTCTTGACCCCTTTCTCCCTCATGTTTAGCCCCATTGCTTTTGATATTATAAAACGTTTGCCCCATTAGTTTAGCGATTTTAAGAACTTTTACCCCATATTAAGACCTTTCGTGCAATTCAGGTGTCTATTTTATCTTGGCGAGCGATAGCGAGCCTGTAATTTAAGAGGAATCGGCCTTCGGCCGGGACATTTTTCTACCGAAAAATGTACAAATTTATCTTGAAAGGGACTCGAGGGGGTGTAATTTTAAGGTTGATGGAGGTCTAGGGAACAAACTAAATACCTCCCCTTAATGAATCCCGTGTCCACCGAGTCCTAAAAGTGACAGGCTCGCTATCGCTAACCAGGAATAAATCGACACCTAAATGGCACGAATGATCTTAATATTGACAAAGAAATGGGGTGAAAGGTCTTAAAATCACCGAACTAACGAAAAGAATGTCTTAAGATTTCAGAAGTAATGTGCTAAGCATGAGGGAGAAGGGGGAGGGGGGGGGGGGGAGGGTCCAGAAAAAGCAACTACCTCCCCCTTAAGTTAGCGAATTCCCTTCCGCCATGTTGTCCTGTTTTCCGGAAGCACTCGACGCATCGCAAGTATCGAATAATGAGACGGATGCGGACAAAAGCCGCCTCGTAAAATTCCCGACGAAGTGGATATGGATTCTTATACGTCTCGCCCCCTTTCTTTTCCCCGCCCCTTTGACTGTATGTGAAAAACCCATTGGTATTCTGTTTAGTTTTTCCCTGGTTGGAATGATTCGGCCCGGGGTACAATGCGTCTCATTATTTTGAAGGGAAAGGTTTTATTCTTGCATTGTCAATAGAGGAATATATATATATATAGAGAGAGAGAGACAGACAGACAGAGCGAGAGCGAGATACAGACAAACAGATACACAGAATATATAATAGTTTGTCATTCAACGTAAAAACAGGATCTTGGAACTTTATCTGAGAGCTGCTGTCACAACCACCCGCACCAAACAGTCAACCATTAGTCAAGCAAAATCAATGTGGTTCGGGCGGCGTTCGTTCCATATTATATTATTTTTTTGGGGGGAAATCATTTTGGTTCAGTCGCATTAAAGGGGGGATGGAGATTTTAAGACGTTCGGCCCATTAGTTTGGCATTTTCAAGACCTTTTGCCCCATTATTTTGTCAAGATTAAGACCTTTCGTGCAATTTCGGTGTCGATTTTTTTCCTGGCGAGCCATAGCGAGCCTATGATTTTAGAAGGAACCGGCCTAGGCTTGTAAATTTTTATGTCGAAGGGGGCTCTTGGGGTGTTTGATGTAGGTCTAGCGAGGAAAATAGGAAATAGATATATATTCTGTATATAAATAAATATACCAAAACATTAACCCTATCCCCTAACCCCTTGAGGATAAGATGCGATTTAGCAGTTTATTTTGGCTATCATTACGCGATTTTATTCAGCTTAGAGAGGATCGGTGGGAGTCGGAGGCATAATTAAGTTGGTTTCGACCTCTTCCATTCCTACAGGTTCTTCTTAAACTGCTTAAAGTCGTCTAATGATAAGCCAAAATATATGGTCAAAATGCGTCATAATCCTCAGGGGGTTAACCCTTTGAAGATTGTGACGCAATTTGACGGTTTATTCTGGCTAGCATTATACACTTTAAGCAAGAGTTATAAGGGGCAAGACTATCTCAATTAACCCTCTGACTTTCTTATACCCTCCTTAATCTGAATAAAATTGTTTAACGGTAGTGGTATATTCAGGCCATACGTGAGAGAGAGAGAGAGAGAGAGAGAGAGAGAGAGAGAGAGAGAGAGAGAGAGAGAGAGAGAGAGAGAGAGAGAGAGAGAGAGAGAGAGAGAGAGAGAGAGAGAGAGAGAGAGAGAGAGAGAGAGAGAGAGAGAGAGAGAGAGAGAGCGCGCGCGCCGCATACATACGTTTGGACCTTGCTATAAAATAGTATTGTAAGACCAGACCGACTAATTTTTGCGTCCCTTGCAGCTTAAGGGACGGGGTCGACAAGCAAGACCGACCCCCAGAAAGATAATCCCGTTCGAAAATATCGCCCCCCATTTGCAAAAAACCACCGGAGCATGAAACTGGCTCGAACCCGGACAGCGTAAAACACGGGAGACTGGGGGCGGACCAGTTGGCGTCTATTGGTAGAGTTTGGGGGACATATATTTAGGCGGCGTTTGACACTCCTCACAATTACCCCCTTCAGCACGATGACATCTTCTTACCTATTATTCTGGCTACAGCTCGATGACTTTAGCCAGTTTAAGAAGGACGTATGTTACTCAGAAGGTTTACTGAGATCGTATTTGCCTCTTTGAATCCTAGAGATATTTGCCCAATTCATGTGGTGATTTTATGACCTTTCGTCCCATTTCCTCATCAGTATTAAGATCTTTCGTGCCATTTAGGTGTCGATTTTCTTCCTGGCAAGCGATGCCGAGCCTGTGATTTAGGAGGAATTCATTTTAGCCGAATGACATCGTGAAGTTTAAAAAATAGATAAAAATAATAAATAGATATAATTATATACTGTATATATGGAACAAAGATCATCGATAATGGAACAATTTACCAAGACACCCTCTATTATATGGTAATTCAGAAACAGGACGCCTTATTTCATTACAAGACAATTCAATTTAATTAACCCTCTGACTTCCATAATTCTTCCTTAACTAAAGTAAACCGTGTACTGATAACCAGACTAAATGGAATATATGCGTTTTTAAGGGGAGGTGTTTATCATTTTCTGGACCCCCTTCTCCATCATGTATACTCCCATTAGTTACGGGCAAATATGACCTTAACAAACGTCCCCCCCCCCCCCCCCCCCTCCCCCCCCAAAGGTTAAAGTCCTACTTGCTTGGAATATGGCATAACATCCTAATAACATAATTATGCCTGCTAATTAAATATTTTCATCGTGAGAGGATAAATATAAGAGTAGGGTGGAGTTATTTAATGGCTCTCCTGAGGTGTTCAATATGGCGACTGCTGTAAATTAAAAAGGGGACTGTTAAAATGTGCCACCACCACCATTACCACCACCACCACCATCATCACCACTACCTCCTCCCCCTCCCCCAACCATCACCACCATCCCCTCTCCCAACCACTACCACCACCTCCAACCACTGACCCCCCCCCTCCTCCCTCCCTCCACCCCCACCACCACCACCACCACCACCACCACCACCACCACGGACGTCGGTAATTTTTGCCGTCCTTCCCAAAGATTAAGCGTCAGGAAACAAAATGCCCAGATAACCGCATCGGGAGCTTGGACTGCTGACCCCCGTATTTTAATCTGCGGTGGGGGGGGGGGGGGGGGGAGAGGGGTGTTTTTGTGGTAGCAGGAGTATGAGAGAGAGATTTACATAGATTTACATATATACAATGGCCACACAGACCTTACGATCCAAACGAGGTGGTCAGGACTTAATTCTAGTAGAGATGGCATATCCGATAGAAAGGAAAGTTGAAGGAAAGGATAGAAAAGAAGAGAGAGAGAGAGAGAGAGAGAGAGAGAGAGAGAGAGAGAGAGAGAGAGAGAGAGAGAGAGAGAGAGAGAGAGAGAGAGAGAGAGAGAGAGAGAGACGTAATATGTACACAGACTGTTCAGATCTTGCGGTCCCAACTAGGCAGTCCGGATTTAAATCCAATATAGTATTTGCTATTAATAATTTGCTCCGTAGACCTCTACGAAGATTAAACAAAACACCCCAAAGACCCCCTTCGAGATATATTTTTAAATTTTTCGTTAGCAAAATGTGCAACGAAGGCTCCCTATCGCTCCCTAGGATATAATCGACACCTAAATAAAATGAAAGGTCTTAATACTGGCAAATAAATGGAGTGTATAACATAGCTTAGACGGAGTTTGTATCTTCCAAAAGAAAATAAGGGAGTAATCTTAAGAGGAGGCATCTATTTATACAGTATATTTATGTATTATATATATATATATATATGTATATAATTCATAGATATCAGAGGTGCCGCCCGTTTTTCCCCCGATAACCAAGTCGAGTAATTGCATGGCGATAAGAAGATACTTTTTTCGGAGGAAAGAGTTATCCGAAATAATAATCTCCTTTTCTTCGGCCGGCGCGCGTTTCGCTTCTAAAATTCGTATCCTATCGGAGCAGTCACCGTATTTTTCCCGCTCTGTCTGAATCGGGAATTTATTAATTTTCTCAGCAATCCTGTATCGAATCGGAGTTACTTCATTTTTCCTCCCCTAAGGTTCATTTTTCGGTTACCATTCATTAGGATCCCCTTTTTTTTACAAATATTATGGTATATTTTTTCATCGATAATTTAAGTTATCAGTAATTTACTTTTTAGCCTGTTCAGTGCCAGTTCCGTCCTTTTCATCGGATGCTGGCAACTAATAGATGATGTTCTTCAGCTTAAGAAGGGCCTCCATCAATTAACAGCCTTCGAACTATCTTGATTAACCGGTTTTATTACCACAGATCCTTCAAATAGCTGCACAAAATCGACTAAAATATTATACCTAGAAAAATAAAGAATAAAAAAGACGTCGTCAGAGGGGATTAATAATTGGCAAAGTATTACATTAAACAGGGAATGCACATATTTTGGGTAGTTTAAAGATGGTCGGACTTGATTACATAATATTAAATAAGGGGTATTTTGTTTAACCCGTTCAGTACCAGCGCCGTGCTTTTCCTTTTAGACTGGCTATTACTAGACGATTATTATTTTCAGTTTATGAAGGTCCTCCAACAGTAAACAGGCTTCGAACTATATTATTTAACCCTCTTTACTACCACAGATCCTTCTTAAGCTGCATCAAATAGTCTAAATCTAGTTAGCCTAAAATATAAAAGACGTCGCTGGTACAGAAAATAGAGCTAACGTGGCTCTAACTTTCGGACACTCCAGACCATAATATTGCCCCGATGAACCCTTGCCGAAAATCGCGACTGGTGTGACTCCCAGCCCACCCAACATTAGCGAAGGAGGAGGAGGACCAAGCCGATACTTAAAAAGAAAAGAAATATCCCCGCCAAAATAAAACCCCCGTGAAATAAGGACACGATCATTTCCGAATTCTCACGCACCGTCAAAAGTCAAGGTAAAGTTACGCAAACAAAAACGACGGAAAATTATCGTGAGAGAGAGAAAGAGAGAGAGAGATAGAGAGATTTACATAGATACACTGACCACACAGACCCTACTAAGTGGAAGGTAAAGACAGCAAATCAGAAACAGAGAGACAGAGAAATAGAGAGACACAGAGACAGACAGACAGAGTGAGACGGAGAGAGCGAGAGAGTAAAGAAAAATCTTAGGAGTATCTAAAAAAAAAAATGATATGCTTCCCATCGTTCGTCACAAAAACATACACGTATACAATCTTGAAATTAAGATTCTAAACCAGACGCATTACAAAATACATAATAAGGTGAAACAGATTGTCTGTAAAATCGAATCCCCCCCCCCCCCCCCGTACACTTCCCACCTCTCCAAGCAAACCTTTTCGCATCAATTCGGCCACTCGCATATTCAGAGCCTTGCCAAACCACAAAGGGACAGAGCTACCTCGTTCAGTGCTCAGAGACAGGCAAAAACAGTCTAAAAGAAGACTCGGAATGATTTCGTCAAGTATTGTTATATTTGTTCCACCAATCAACTTCATTTCTAAACTCAATTAATTAAATCAACAAATACATGTGGCACTCCAAGGACTCGGAACCTAGGATACTGACATCGAAATTCCGCGCACTTATGCATTACGCTATCAAGACAGGCCCACTAAAAACAACGTCCACACGCACAAACAAAACGTCCACACACACACACACACACACACACACAAACACAACACACACACACACACACACACACACACACAAAACGTCCACACGCACACACAAAGACAACAACAACAAAAACAACAACAAGTATACGGGAATGTTTGTGGCCACCTCAGATTTTTGTCACACCGTCTAAATGTCGCTTTTGTTGTCCGAAGTTTCAGGCCAAAAATCCGGCGCTCAGAACCATCTCAAGAGTCATTTAACAGAGTACCCCCGCCCCCGCATTTTTTTTATTTTATTTGTTTTGGTTTGTCTTTTTCCCCTACACATATCGGAAATTTGTTAACAACTTTCTTGCCCACACACAGTTACACATAGTCTGTTTTTCGTGTTTTTTTTTCTTCTAATCCGTCCTGATTCTGTTTTAGTCTTGAATTACTTGTTCTTGTCTATAGTTCTGTTGTTTATTTTGTAATATTTCTGTATGTGTGTGTATTTACCTAATTGTAGTATACAGGAGTTGAGCTATTTAGGTTCGTATTGTCCCGCTTCCTGAGTTACAATTATCTAACTTTGCTTTAAAAATATAAATATTTTTTGCACACACCACTTCTTCTAACTGATTCCATTTATTTATACTTCTGTAAGGGAAGCTATACTTTCTTACATCTCCTTTACATCTTCCTTTCATTAGCTTATATTCTATGTCCTCTAGTTCTACTATTATCCTTCACAATATAATCCTTCTTGTCCACCTTCTCGAGTCCTCTCACACATTTATACATCATAATTATATCACCTCTCTCCCTCTCTCGTATGTGTGTATTTGTGCGTGTGTGTGTGTGTGTGTGTGTGTGTGTGTGTATGTATGTGAGTGTGCGTGTGTGTATCCATTTCTGGGTCTGTTGTATTTTGTAATTTGTTGGTCTGTCTGTGTTCTATAGGCTGTCTACCACCATCTTTCCTTCCACAAACACGACTTCCACCAACGTTTCGCATATAGATTCACAGGGCTTATGAAACTATAATTATACGAAACGTTGTCAATAAAGGGCTCCTCCTTATATGACGTTTGTATTCATTGCATGTTATATAATTATTGCATGTTATATAATTATTATTATTAGTTAATTCAAGTGCATTGGGGTTTGTAGTTGATGATTAATGTTAAGAACGGGGTGTTACTTAATATGTGTATGTGACTTAGATACCTCACTTACATACAAGCATAGTTATGTGTGTACTGTAAATATGAGAGGCCATGAATATTCGTGTGCGTAGAATTATCCAGTTATGTGTGTGTTGGAGCGTGTGTGTGGACATGTAGTGCGTGCGTGTGTGGACAGGGATTGTGTGTGTGCGTGCAAGTAGACTGGTCCAGTTGTGTGTGTGTGTGTGTGTGTGTGTGTGTGTGTGTGGTGTGTGTGTGTGTGTGTGTGTGTGTGTGGTGTGTGTGTGTGTGTGTGTGTGTGTGTGGTGTGTGTGTGTGTGTGTGTGTGTGTGTGTGTGTGTGTGTGTGTGTGTGTGTGTGTGTGTGTGTGTGTGTTAACCCGTTTAGTACCGGTGACGTCCTTAGCATCCTATTCTGGCAACTATTAAACGATGTTATTCAGCCTAGGGAAGATCTGTGGTAGTTAAAGGATAAATTGAGATAGTTTGTAGACTTTTCATGGTTCGATGTCCTTCCTAAGCTTAATATAATAGTCTAATAGTTGCCAGAATATAATGAAAAGGACGTCACCGGTGTTGTATGGGTTAAGTAATGCTGTACAATGTGTGTGTGTGCACATGTGTGTGTGTGTGTGTGTGTGTGTGTGTGTGTGTGTGTAGGTAGATAGAGTGCATAATTATGTGTAGGCTACGTGTGAAATGAATTATTATCCAGAAATGTGTGAGCGGGAGCATGTGTGTTCGCTGTTGGTATACACTGTGTGTGTGTGTATGTGCATGTGTGTGTGTGTGTGTGTATACTGTATGTGTGTGTGTGTGTGTGTACAGTACAGTATGTCTGCGCGCGAGAGTATGCTTATTAGAAGGGGGGGGAGGGGGGAGTGGTAGGGAGGTCGTGGATGATAGAGGATGGAGAGAGAGGGGTGGGGGGGAGGGGTCGGCATGCTTGTACACCGAGCCTGAAAAGCCACTCTTTCATATTTCCAAATTGAAGGAATGCCAAAAAGAGTGGGACCCCGACATTAATACCCCCCCTCCCCCCCCCCCCCCCCACCTTCCAACGCCCCCCCCCCCCCCCCCCCCCCCCCCCTCCGAGCCTGTGATCTGCCTACCTTTTCTTGACAACATTTAAGGGGAGATGAGTCGTTTTTCTGGTCCCCTTTCTCCCTTGCGTTAAGCCCCATTTGCTTTAAGATTACTTTTAAGACGTTCGGCACATTAGTTTGGCGATTTTAACACCTTTCGCCTCATTTCGTTGTCAATTTTAAGACCTTTCTTGCCATTTAGGTGTCGATTTTTTCCTGGCGATCGATAGCGAGCCTGAAATTTTAAGAAGAACCGGCCTTCGGCCTGGAAATTTTTCTACCGAATAATGTACACATTTATCTTGAAGGTAGGTCTAGGGGCTGTTTTTCTAAGATAGATGGAGGTCTAGCGAGGAAACTAAGAAATAAAGGAACAAATTACTTAATAGACCAAAAAACCGGCCCATCTCCCCTTAAGCAGGAGGGGAGACTCGAGCATTTTAATTAGTTTCTCTGTTGCCGCACTCGGTTCCTATTTCATCCTACCCTAGGCGTGTTTGTTCGGGTAGAAAAGGTCGACTAAACTTGACTTTTATAACTCAACGTGACTTTAGATTCAACCGCAGTGTTATGTCAATCTACACGGTCAACTCAACCTACACTGCCAACCTACACGGTCAACTCAACCTACACGGTCAACTCAACCTACTCTGTCAACCTACACTGTCAACTCCTACACTGTCAACTCAACCTACACTGTCAGCTCAACCTACACTGTCAACCTACACGGTCAACTCAACCTACACGGTCAACTCAACCTACTCTGTCAACCTACACGGTTAACTCAACGTGCACTGTCAACTAATACTGTCAACCTACACTGTCAACCAATACTGTCAACCTACACTGTCAGCTCAACCTACACTGTCAACCTACACAGTCAACTCAACCTACACTGTCAAATCAACCTACACTGTCAAATCAACCTACACTGTCAACTCAACCTACACTGTCAACTCAACCTACACTGTCAACTCAACCTACACTGTCAACGCAACCTACATTGTCAACTAAGCCTACACTGTCAACTCAACCTACACTGTCAGCCTATACTGTCAACTCAGCTTACACTGTCAACGCAACACTACTTTAACCCCTTGGGGATTATGACGCGTCTTAGCAGTTTATTCTGGCTATCATTAGACGATTGTATTCAGTTTGGAAGGAATTTTGTGAGTCAAAGGGCTGATTGAGATAGTTGTTAGCCCCTTGACTGCTAGAGGGCCTTCCAAAACTTAGTAAAATCGTCTAATGATAACCAGTACAAACTGTCAAAGGGCGTTAATTTGTCAGTAGATTAAACTATGGTATCTTAACCCCTTCTGTACCGTCGACGTCTTTCTACTTTTATTCTAGCTATACTTAGCCGATTTTGTGCAGTTTAAGAATGATCTGTGGTAGTAAAAAAGGTTAAGTGAGATATATTGAAGCCTGTTAATTGCCGGAAGCCCTTTTTGAACTGAATACAATCGTCTAATAGTAACCAGAATAAATTTAAAAGGAGGTCACCGGTATTGAAAGGGTTAAGGCGGTGTCACACGAGCAATTTTGCCATCAGTTTTTACGTGCCAGTGTAGTCTGGCAGCTTCAAATTTTAAGTTTCATAAAAACTAAACTACCTAACATAATCTACCTTCGATCTAGTTTCCGATTCTAATGTGAAAGAGCCTCAAAATAGTACGAGAAAAAACTTGCTCATAAAACAATTGCAGGAAAATGCGCTCGTGTGACACCGCCTTTGGTAAGTTTGAGTAAGTTAAGCTAAGTTAGGTCATGCCATACCAAGATATTTGATGCCAAGTTAGCTTAGATAGATCAAACTGGATTCACTTAAATATGATGCTTTTGATTAGTTTGTAGGCTATACGTTAAGGGGGAGGTAGTTGCTTTTTCTGGACAAGGCTTCATGTTTAGCCTCATTAGTTTTGAGATTTTAAGACGTTCGCTCCATTATTTTGGCGATCTTAATATCCTTTGTGCCATTTAGATGTCTACTTTTTCCTGGCAAGCGATAGCGAGCCTGAATTTTAGGAGGACAAATGTACACATTTATCTTGAAAGGGGGTCTAGGGGGTGCTTTTTTAAAGTTTTGATGGAGGTCTAGCGAGGAAACAAAAAAATACATGAATACATTAATAGACCAAAACAATACACAAATAAATAAGCACTACCCCCTTAATTGAAAGTTGAATTGTTTGTGTAGCGAAGGTGGAACGCTGTGTTATATAAAACCTCCCTCGTGTTAATGAATAGGAAACATAATTTACGGAACGCGGAGGCTGGCTGGCTGGGCTGAGGTAAAAAGAAGGTTGGGTCTGTATAAGAATAATAACTGGCCGGGCGGGAGTGGAACAGACGGGGAAATATGTGTATTATACATAACAGGGAGGCTTTATTTATTGTGGAGGAAGGGAGGGTGTATACTTATTCATATTATACATAACAGGGAGGCTATATTTATATTGTGGAGGGAGGGGGTATACTTATTCATAGTGCGCCGAGTTATTCATATTATACATACCTACTGTATATTGTATTGGGGATCGAGGGTATACTTATTCATAATATACATAAAAGGCAGGCTCTATTGACTGCGGAGGGAGGGAAGGAGGTATACTTATTCATATTATACATAACAGGGAGGCTATCTTTACTGTGGGGGAGGGAGGTATACTTATTCATATTATACATAACAGGGAGGCTATATTTACTGTGGAGGGAGGGAGGTATACTTATTCATAGTTTACATAGAAGGCAGGCTATATTTACTGTGGAGGGAGGGAGGTATACTTATTCATATTATACATTCTAGGCAGGTTAAGTTTACTGCGGAAGGAGGGAGGGTATTCTTACTCATAGTGCGCCTAGAGTTATTCATATTATACATACCTACTGAATATTGTTTTGGGGAGCGAGGATATACTTATTCATGGCGGGCTCACCAGGAGAACAAAAATCGTCACTTAAACAGCACCAACTGTCTTAAAACCGCCAAACTAATGGGACAAATGTCTTAAAATCTCAAGACATTTGGGGCTAAACACGAGGGAAAAGTGGGTCTAGAAAAGGCAACTACCTCCCCCTTTAGAACATGTATGCCAAATAATATAGTATCATGTTTGCCTTTGATAATAATGTAGATCGGAATGGTTTTTTTTCCCAAATACACACATATACTTTGCCAGTGAACCCAAATCAAGGCGCATTTTCCCCGAGCAACTGGAACTAAATTGCCTTTCACTTTTTCTCTTTGCATTTCATCATCTCAAGAAACTACTTTTACCCTCCTGTCGTGCGTATTTTAATTGCGATGCTAAATAGACCCTTCCGATTTATTCTATTGGAGTCGAATAGATAATAGGTAATAATAGATAACAATAGATAATAATAGGTAATAATATGCATGGAGAGAGCCTCCTTTTGGTTAAGATTTTTTTATTTTTTTTGGACCCCCTTCTCCCTCATGTTTAGCCTATATTAGTTTTGACATTTTAAGACGTTAGTCGCGTTGTTTTGGTGATATTTAGACCATTTGCCCCTTTTCCTTGTCAATATGAAGAATTTTAGTGCCAAATAGGTGTCGATTTTATTTTCCTGGTGATTCCTGGCCAGCGATAGCGAACCCGTAATATAGGAGAGAGAGAGAGAGAGAGAGAGAGAGTATTGTCAGTCAAGGGGAGACTCCAGGATGATTTTTATCTCAGCTTCTATAAGAGACTCATTGCTGGCCTTTTGCCACATGTATGGTAATGGTGTAACACTGACTCGATGAGAAAATCAGCTCTCTATGTACGTGCGTGCGCGCGTGAGTGCAGAATTTAATTTCAATATTTGAAAAAGGGTCTACTCACTGAAAGTTTTTCAAATTTCCCTTGGCGTATCCTACAAGCATCCCCTACAGAGTAGTGTCAGCTTTTTCCCCTATAAATAATAGAAGGTGCTGAAAAAAAAAATATTATACCATTAGTTTGGGGTAGAGCTGAAATTTGACCTTCAAATGGTCATATCTCCGATAATTACGAGAAATCGCCGAAAAACCGACGAGAGAATGTTCTTTTATAGGCCTATATGCTGTGGTTAGAAGGGGAATGCATTTGGGCAATACCAAATCCAGTTAATAGACTCGTTAGGGCCAACAAATGATTGCTAGCAATTTAATTTCTTAATTTTAGAAAATGAAAGGTCCTCTTTGGTGGCATATTATTGTTACCCCTCCTAAATCAATGTTTTCTATGGGGAGCGCTACCTATAGAAAATGACCTTTGATGGCTAACTAATTTAAAAGTTCTTTTTCAACCATGGTTTCGGAATATTATACATTCAATTTTGACCAAATTCCTTGATATTGGGAACCCCAAAGGGGTACCTTAAGGATGTAATAAGGGTGTTTATGCCCTCATATGATCATTTCTATTGCTTACAGAAGCCCTTTAGACTACAGACACAATTTTTTTTTTTTGGGGGGCTGACTGAATTGTTTTCAGTTTTTGGGGGGTCGTGGGCGAACCCCCGCCCCGGGGGGTTATGGATGCAATATGTTTTTTTGTTCCTTCTTATGCTATTCTCCTATGTTGAAAGAAGCAGTTTACAGAGACAACACAAAAACTTGAAATTTTGACCAGAGCCAAAAAAAAACCTGGAGTCTCCCTTAAGGAAGGGAATACCGTTTTCTATGTTGCTCCAGCCTGTCTTATGTATCCCCTTCAAAGCTGTGATACATTCCTTCATCATATTCTGATTTACTTTATGCGATTATATTCAACTTAGGGAAGATCTTTCATAGTCAAAGGGGTTAAAACTATTCATACAATTATTGCTTTTGTATGCTTATTTTATTGCATCCAGGTTAATGCTAGGCAATTTTATTTAGGGGAGAATTATATATATATATATATATATATATATATATATATATATATATATATATATATATATATATTTTTTTTTTTTCCCATAAAAAATCCAGAAATCAATGAAGCTAACCAAAGACTTTAACTTGTTCTTATTAGAATTGCAATTGTTTATGACACGTTCAAGCTTTCTTTTCTGTAGCTTGAGTTCACGGTTCAAAAGTTGAGACTGCCAATGACGATAGGTGGGCGTATTTTTAAAGTTCTTGTTATGAACCTTGAAATTAACAAATATAGGCACCACCTTAAACGCTACGCAAGTTGAAAGGATGGATATATATAGTCGAATCTTGCTAATCTTCAAGTGCTCCCTCTGGATTTTGGGAAATATATAATTATCTATAATTATATCTGCCTATACTTGTGGTCTATGTACAGTTGCCCACATGATTCTATTCCTCATCGTGATCATATGTATGAAAGTAAAATGATTATTAATGAATTGCGAGTGTGGTTCCTTTAAATATTACCAGTTGACTAGTTCGATGAGTTAACCACTGCATAAGAAACTACACTCTTAGTTCAATCATGCGAATTATATTTCCATGTATAAGATCACGGGGTGGAACAGAACTTATGTGGGCAACTGTACGTCTTCACTTTCCAATTATTCAAGTTTATATACAGTATTTAAACTAGCATTAATGAAATGTCCCTTTTTATTCTAATATTTTTCCACTGCAATTCTACGGTCGTCGCCTGTCACTTTTATTCTTATTCTAGTTTCGCTCTAAAATTTATCTTCTCCCTTCCTCTTCCCTATCTCCCCCTCTCTCTCTCTTCTCGTGATTCATTCAGCCTTTCTTCCCCCTTCTTGCCCAACTATATCCATATTTTTTTATTCACTTTATGTCTTGTTATGCTTTTATTTATGTTATCCCTTGTGTTGGCTCGCGTATCTTGTATTCCCATCTCTTTCTCTCTGCTTTTGTTTTACACTTCTCTTTTCCTATTTGTCCATCCCTTTATCTCTTCTCATTCTTTTACACTTCTCTTTTCCTATTTGTATACCCCTTTATCTCTTTTACACTTCTCCTTTCCTATTTTTTCATTCCTTTCTCTCTTCTCTCTTTTACACTTCTCCTATCCTATTTGTCCATCCCTTTCTCTCATTTACATTACTCCTTTCCTTTCATATTTGTCCATTCCTTTCTCTCCTCTCTCTTTTACACTTTTCTTTTCCTTTCACAGTTTTCCATTCCTTTCTCTATTCTCTCTTTTACACTTCTTTCCTTTCATAATTTCCATTCCTTTTTCTCTTCTCTATTTTACCTTTTTCCTTTCCTTTCATGTTTTTCCATTCCTATTTGTATCTTCTCATTTACCTTTTCACTTTCCTTTCATATTATTTCATTTCTTTCTCTCTTCTCTCATTTACATTTATCTTTTCTTTCATATTATTCCGTTCCTTTCTCTCTCTTTCACCTTTCTTTTCTTTCTTGTTCCCATCTTTCTCTGTTTTCTTTCGTATCCCTTCTATTCGTTCTGTATTTCTTTTGGTAATTCCACTATTCTTTCATTTCTCTTTTCCCCTTTGATTGTCTTATTGCTCTGTTTGTATGTATTTCATTTTATTAATTTATATATACAGTATATATATATAATTTTTTTTTCTTTTCACTCCGCGTTTTCCGTATTTTGTCTCTCGGTACAAATAAGCTTTCCCTTTACCCCTTCTGTACCAGCGACGTATTTTATTTTATTTCATTCTAGCTATATTTAGACGATTTTGTGCAGTTTGAAAACGATCTGTGGTAGTAAAAAGGGTTAAGTTAGATAGTTCGAAGCCTGTTAATTGCTAGGGGTCTTTTCTAAACGGAATAACATCGTCTAATAGTTACCAGAATTTCATGAAAAAGACGTCACCGGTACTGAATGGGTGAATTATTTACTGCCTGCCATATATGCAAAAAAATAAATAAAATAAAATAAAATGGAAATGTGGGGATTGGGCCTGAGTATATAGATAGATAGATAGATAGATAGACATATTATTTTTGTCTTGCATTGTTGATCTGGTTATACATTGATCTACTTTCTTTTACCCTTCCCTGTGTTCTATCGTGTTATACTCTCCCTCTCCCTTCCCATCACATCTCCCTCTTCCTTCCCCTCACACATTTCTACTGTCATCTTACACTATGTCGCTATTGTTACTATCTGTCTATCTTTACCTATCGATTTATCTCCAATACTTTACAATTTGTTGTTATTGTCTTCGTGTTAGCTTGTATTTTTATATCTCGGTACCGTATATCTTTCACCTAATACTTTGATATTATGCTTATATGTTCTTTATATATTTAGTTTATGATTATATGTCCTTTATTTATTTATTTTATGATGCTATGTTCTTTACTTATTACACGATTATATGTTCTTCTTTACCTATTTTATGATTATATGTTCTTCTTTACCTATTTTATGATTATATGTTCTTCTTTACCTATTTTATGATTATATGTTCTTCTTTACCTATTTTATGATTATATGTTCTTCTTTACCTATTTTATGATTATATGTTCTTCTTTACCTATTTTATGATTATATGTTCTTCTTTACCTATTTTCTGATTATATGTTCTTCTTTACCTATTTTCTGATTATATGTTCTTCTTTACCTATTTTCTGATTATATGTTCTTCTTTACCTATTTTCTGATTATATGTTCTTCTTTACCTATTTTATGATTATATGTTCTTCTTTACCTATTTTCTGATTATATGTTCTTCTTTACCTATTTTATGATTATATGTTCTTCTTTACCTATTTTATGATTATATGTTCTTCTTTACCTATTTTATGATTTTTTTTTCTTTTTATTAATATATTTTATGATTATGTGAATAATGTGTGCTTTACTTATTTTCTGGTTATATATTGTTTACTTATTTTTAAGTGTACATGTTTTCCTTTACTTATTTTATGATTATAAGTGCCTTACTAATTTTATGATTATATGTTCTTCATTAATTTATGAGTATACGCTATTTACGTATTCTTTGGTTATGTGTTCTTTATTATATGTTCTTCTTTACGTTTAGAACAGGAATACTAAGAACCAAATATACAGTATATTATAACTCAAGGGAAACCTGATGTGTTGAGGCTTGATCCATTGACCATCTGCGAGTTTTTGGCTATAAGAAAGTTGGAATCGTAAACATTGATATTAAACAAGCACTTAAATAATATTGTTAGTTTCTGATGGATAGAAATTATGTTCAATTTGATCTGATATATATATATATATATATATATATATACAGTATATATATATATATATATATATATATATATATATATACAGTATATATTGATTTAGATGGTAATTCTGCACAATACTGATGCTTACAGCTCCAAATTCCTTATACCCTGAACTCGCGCAAGTGGGTAATTGTTGACAATTTTTCATAATAGTTTAATTGTTCATCTACAGACTATTCTATGTTGCTATACATTTGATCTCTATAGATTGTTTTGTTCTACTTTCTATTCATCTTCAATTCTATGGTGTCATGACTCTCGTGCTAAATATTTTGAAAGCGTGTAAATCAGTCTCATCTATTATGGCTTACTTAACCCTTTCTGTAACGGTGCTATCCTTTTAACTCTATTCTGGCAACCATTAGACGATTGCATTCAGCTTAGGAAGGATGTCTACCAATTAAATAGCTACAGTCTATCTCAGTTAATTGTTTTAGCTACCATATATCCTTCTTAAGCTTCATAAAATCGTCGAAGTGTAGCTAGAGAAATATTTATAAGACGTCGCCGGTACAGAAGGGTTAACAATGGGCATGGGGTGGGACCTTTTACATATTTATTAATACGTTATCTATTCTATTAACCTTCTTTTCACACTTCGCTTCCTCTCTTCTATATTATCGTCTTCCCAGTGCCTTTTTCTACCGCTTTCTTCTCCTTTCATTCTTCCACTATCTGCATTCCTCTCCTTTCATTCTTCCATCACCTGCATTCTTTTCCTTTCGTTCTCCTATCTGACGTATTATTCTCCTTTCGTTCTTCCATCTGCTGCATTCTTCTCCTTTCGTTCTCCTGCGTTCGTTCTTCTCCTTTCGTTCTTCTATCTGCTGCAATCTTCTCCTTTCGTTCTTCTTAGTTCGTTTTTCTTCGTTCATTCTTCTCCTTTCGTTCATCTTCGTTCATTCTTCTCCTTTCATTCTTCTTCTTTCGTTATTCTCATTTCGTTCTTCTTCGTCCGTTCTTCTTCTTTCTTGGTGTGTGGATGGGCGTTTTCGTTTCTTAGCAGGAGGTTTCTGGAAAGTAAGGTAGAGTTGTATTATTGAGGCTTTGGACAGTTATTTTTGCTATTTTTTGATGGGTATTGAGAGAGAGAGAGAGAGAGAGAGAGAGAGAGAGAGAGAGAGAGAGAGAGAGAGAGAGAGAGAGAGAGAGAGAGAGAGAGAGAGAGGGAGAGAGGAGAGAGAGAGAGAGAGAGAGAGGAGAGAGAGGAGAGAGAGAGAGAGAGAGAGAGAGAGAGAGAGAGAGAGAGAGAGGAGAGAGAGAGAGAGAGAGAGAGAGAGAGAGAGAGAGAGAGAGAGAGAGAGAGAGAGAGAGAGAGAGATGAAAAAGCCAGCTGCCTTATATATATTCCTAATTAATGTTAAGTTGTCTGTTATATTTCATATCGTAAAATACATATGGCGACAAATAATCTACTCTAAATTCCGTGGTCAAAATCCAGGATACAAAGATTCTTTAACCTATTGATTCCAGATTGAAAACCATTTTAATGTAAAGCATTAGATAAATAACTTTGAATACAAATACATTTATAGATAGGAAATTATAACAAATACAATGTCACTGAAAATAATGCAATGATTATCTGTTATGTTGAAAACCCGATTTTGCTCCAAGTTGACAACAAGTGGATGAAGGGACATATGTAACTTTATTCGTATTATGAAGAACACAGGAAGGAACATAATAATTTAACTTTATTCGCATTTTCAAGAACACAGGTAACCAAGTGTTCTGTGACTTATGTGTTTATATGGTACAACGTTTGAACCGGTGTGTGTCGAGGGTGTTAACCCCTTCATTCTGGCGACAGGGTTCACAATTGTGTAATGGTACAGCCAGAAAGTGTTACTGAACTTATTAAAAACATCTAGGACTGAATTGGTTAAAAAATTAGATATTCTTTAACCCTTTAATTGACACAGTTTGCATAAAGTAGTCTGTCGAGAGACGATATAATATATATTTGCGTTAGCTGATTGAAAGAGATAACCAGACGAAATTAGACGACAATTATGCACGTTTTCGCCGAACGCTCATAAAGGACAATTAGCCAGTGAGTTATTCCAAGTCTCCGTCTGCAAAGTGTTAATGCTTGACAGAATTCCGTCCTCTCGTAACGTCTCGAGACTGTCCACTTGGGCCACTCCACACACTTCACTTAACGACTCCTAGCTGCCATTGACTCTATGTAAAAATAAAGTGGATGATATTAAACAGCTCTTACGTGAGGTTAACGGACTGCTCAACCAGTAGACCATTTCAACCAAATGACCATTTCAACCAAATGACCATTTCAACCATATGACCATTTCAACCAGTAGACCATTTCAACCAGTAGACCATTTCAACCAGTAGACCATTTCAACCAGTAGACCATCTCAACCAGTATACCATTTCAACAGTAGACTGTTTCAACCATATGACCATTTCAACCAGTAGACCTTTTCAACCAGTGCACCATTTCAACCAGTAGACCATTTCAACCAGTAGACCATTTCAACCAGTAGACCATTTCAACCAGTAGACCTTTTCAACCAGTAGACCATTTCAACCAGTAGACCATTTCAACCAGTAGACCATTTCAACCAGTAGACCATTTCAACCAGTAGACCATTTCAACCAATAGATCTCTATATAATTTGGTAGTGGTTTAGTTGGCCCTGGTGGAGCTGGACCTGGCTGACATCTACTGGTTTAAATGGTCTACTGCGTAAGGGGAGATTGTTTGCGTATTTGTATAACTATTATTTGTTCTATTATAATAATTAAAAAAGAATCCTCCCAAACCCTCCATCAAGCTTAGAAAATACCCCAACACTCCCCCTCGAGATAATACCCCAACACTCCCCCTCGAGATAATACCCCAACACTCCCCCTCAAGATAATACCCCAACACTCCCCCTCAAGATAATTTTGTGCATTTTTTCTAAATTGAAGGCTTATTATCACTCGCCATGAAAAAAATCGACACCTAGATGGCACGAAATGTCTTAAAATCGCCAAACAAATGGGGCGAACGTCTTAAGATCTCAACATTTATGGGGTTAATCACGAGGGAGAAGGGGGGTCCAGAAAACCTGCCCTTAAGTTGTCCGGGAGCCTTTGTTTGATCATAAAGGAGCCCACCTCGTTTTTTTTTTTTTATCTTTCTCTCCCTCTCTCTTTAGCTTGTATCCATTTGACCCTATTCAGCCTACTGTTTAAGAGGTTTACCCCCATCCAGGTGTCAATATTTTCCTGGCGAGCGGTAGCGAGCCAGCATATATATATTTTTGTTTTGACAGCAAGCTAAATTTGTACATTTTTCGATAGAAAAATGTCTCAGGCGAAGCCGGATTTCTCCATACAATGCTGGCTTGCTATCGCTCGCCAGGAAGAAATCGACACCTGGATGGGGATACATGTCTTAAAACAGTTGGCTGAATAGGGCCGAATGGATACAAGCCAGGGAAAGAGAAGCAAAGCCGGTGACCCCCCCCCCCTAACACTTGCACTGAATACCCCAGGAAGGATGATCCCACTTTGGGAGGGCTGGGGAGGATATAGATACCCCTCTTAACCCCTTCAGAAACATGACACCCTTTTTTTTACCTTGGATTCGGGCTGATATTAGACGATTTTATGCAGCTTAACACCTTCTGTACCGTCGACATCCTTTTTTATTATATTTTGGCTACTTATTTATAATCGAAACTTGTCTTATCTGTTTTCCGGCCACTATTAGACGATTTTATTCAGATTAGAAAGGATATATGGAAGTCAGAGCATTTATTGAGATCGTCTTTACCCTTATAATTCCCACAGCTCGTTATTAAACTGTATACAATCGTCTAATAATAGCCGACATATACTGTCTAAATGCGTCATGATCATCAAAGGGTTAAGAGTCCAATCAAAGGGGCACACAATAACTCTTAAGCTTAACCCCTTCATTACCGGTGACGTCCATTTCACTATATTCTGGCTACTATTAAATTATTTAATTCAGTTTAGAAGGGGCCTCCAGCAATTAACAGGCTTCGAACTATCTCACTTGACCTTTTATGCCACCACACATCCTGGTTAAATCTAGCTAGAAAGAATTATAAACACGTCGCCGGTACATAAGGGGTTAATAACATTGTCTAAAAAGGTGAGGCGGCGTCATGGCAGTGAAAGGATAGCCGGCCAATCACCTCCCCATCCTCATTTACCTTCCTCTCCCCAATAGGGACGTCGAGGGCTCGGGACTTGAATGACCTACCTGAAGGTGGCGGTGAAAGAGACACTCGGGAGGGGGGTACGAGGACCTTTTGTGCTTCGGGCTCCCTCGCACCCCGGTCTCTTTTGTCGTAACTCCTTCAGTACCTTAGAGCTGTTTCGCATTATATTATGGTTATCATTAGACGATTTTATGAAGCTATGGATGGTACTCTAATAATGAAAGGGGTAGAAAGTATCTCAATGAACCCACTGACTAACACAGAGCCCCCTAAACTGAAGGAAGACTTGTAATGAGAGCCAAATATATTGAAGAATGGCATCAGCGGCCTCTTTTGTCTTAAGGCAGGATCCTGGCCACCCTCGCTCCTCCTTACCGCTCAGAAAATGGCTGAACAACTTGGCTCCTCTCTACCCCTCCTCCTCCCATCCACCTTTCTTAATTTTGGACAGGCCTTTCGGTTTTGCGTTACTTTTAGCTTCGTTGTGGTTCTACCTCTGTTATGTGTTTGTATATTCGTCCCAAACCCTGCTACAACCTCTGTCTAGTCCTCCCTGTTCACCTGCCTACCCCCCGTTTTTGTTGCAAAGTAGGCATGACTTTTTTAATGGTTTGTTTTAATGTCTTTCCTCCCTCCTTTCATAATTACGGGTACAGTAGCCAAACTTGCGTCTATGGTGATTTCGGAATGTGTTCTTTGTCGACCAGATCGATTCACAATTCCCATCTTTGAGACATTCACCCAGGCGCATCTCGCTTCTTTCATCTTTTTTTTTCCTTCTTTCTACTGGCGCGTCTGGGTCGGGCTAAGTCGCGGCAAACTCACCGTCGGGTCCCCCTTTCCCTTCCGTGCGCTAGTTGCCACCCCTCAAATGTAAATATTGATCCTCTAGCCTGCAGGAATTAATACACGAGGCCCAAATGCATCATATTATTGCCCGAGAACCTATACTAGTCCTCCGATTCTAAAAGTAGATTCTTGCCCGTTCGTACGCGATGTTAATTAGCATGAGCCTGCATTGTGCTGCCATCTCTTGGCCACCAAACGAACTAAATAAATCAATGAGTCTTGAAGAAGTGGCGAGTGGGATTGCTCGCTGAATAGTAATGAGTGAGCCTCCGCATTTTACCACCTTTACTTTTCCTTGTTTTTGGCCTGCCCCGCCGAGTTTCTGATAATAACTTAGGTAAATACTATGAACTAATGTCAGTCAAACCTTAGGAATGAGGAGACGCCATGAAAACTGACGGTTCCCCCAATAAAGAACCCAAGTTGAAAGCTAGCATGCATCAGCCAACAAAGTATGGAAAAGAAGTACGAGGGAGTTGGATGAGGGAGGGGGGTGACTTGGCTAGGGGGAGGGGGAGGGAGAGGAAGGAAAGAGAGAGAGAGGGAGCGTGTAGGACCCAGGGTGTAGCAACGGACGGGGGGGTTTGCTGGGGGGTGCGGGGGGGTTAAGGAGTTGCAGCTGGGGGGTGAGGGAGGGGCGAACGGCGGCTGCGGGTGGGTCAGATGGGGGGTGAGCGGGAGGGTGAACTGGGGGGGACGAACTTGCAATGAGAGCCAGGCGTACCAACCCTTCCACCCGCCTCCTTCACCCCCCACACCACCGTAGAGTAGAAGAAGGCGCCTCTCCCTCTTCTTCCCTTCCGACATACTTTCTTCCCGCTCCCACTGCCTTTTACCCGTTTCCCATATTTTATCCTACCCACATGACCTTAAACTTGAACCTTTTCCTCTGCCAGCTAAAAGTTCTTAGAGGTTTTAGCACGCGGGTCGGGAAAAGTGTATCGTCGTCCCCGCCTCCTTCGAGAGAGAAAGTCTGCCGTTATTTCTCGCGCCGCCCGTCCTCTTTTACAGGCTTAGACCTTCCGTTTACGATTCTCGGACGCTGATTTCTTGCCATGTGAGGAGTTCGGGGACTCGGGCGGGCTTGTCAGGGGCTGTGGATTAGTGTAGCAGGCACAGGGGTAGGAGTTAACCAGTTTGAAATTCCGCGCTGACGATACGAGAGGTGGTGTAGGGAGGGAGAGAGAGAAAGAGAGAGAGCAGCATGCACGTGTATTGCAGATCAGTCCGGCGGTTCTCTCTATCTCTCTCTTTCGCCCGCTCTCTCACACTCTCTACGCCATCGCTCCCCGCTAACACTTACTACTACTACAACTACAACTACTATCACAGATCGCGCCTCAATATTACGACTTTAGCATTACCCAGGCGTATTTAGGTTGCTCTAGATATCCAAGGAAGCTGTAAATATGGCTGAGTTGCATATATTTCGCGGCAACACGAAGAAACTGTGGCTACGTCATTTGTCACGTCTCGGAGAAAGTGACATTTGATATGAATACAGTATATATATTACTATGTAGTGACCATCTGCAAGACAGCTCCTAATTTGTTCGGAAAAAGTGTTAGCGATTCAATACCGTGTTTTCATTTGTGACGAAATAATGTAACCTTCTTCAGTGCGGGATCGTACGATGAACAATAATGTTTGTGGAGTGACTCGTATCATACTTCCGCGATATCGTTATTTATTTACACTGGAGTTAAAACGAAGAGCCAAAATTCATTGTTATAAATTATTCGCGATAGAACAAATGCCGGTACTCGCGCCAAGTGAATAAACGTGCTATAAAGTTCTCCATTTAATTCCGAGCAGTTATACACCGAAGTTGTGGTGTGTGTGTGTGTGTGTGTGTCTGTGTGTACTACATCGATGTGAATTCAGGTGTGCGTGGACAAATGTACAGCTACTGACAAATGTTCGTGAGCTCTTGCGATTTTGTGTATGTAAATATATCCATTTAGGTTAATGTTCAGATAAAATCAGCTATATATAAATAAATACATATTATGTATATACTAACATATAGCAAATTATATTTTAACATCAATCTTAATGGATATATTGGACAGGCACACACACACACACACACACACTAATATACTCACACTCATCCATGCACAGCTCTACACTAATTTACAAGCAGTTGTGTGTGTGTATGTATGTGTGTGTGCATGTACTACATCGGTGTGAATTCAAGTGTGTGTGATGAAAGGAACCTCAAGATCCGTACACACACACAAACACACATGCATCCACATCCACATATTAGTTAACTAGCAACAATATATACACATCGCCCTTACTTACTCGCAAATATATTGGGGTCTTATAAATATTCATGGTTTTACACCCAGGCAATTCGACATTTACAAGCGCAATATTTCATTTATCTATTATATATACACTGTACTGTATATGTACTCAATTAAATCACACACACAGACACACACACACACACACATAAGGCCACACACACGCCATTCACTTTCATCCCGCACACAAAACCCTATAGAGTTGAAACCGCCTGTGTGTGTGTGTGTGTATGTGTGTGTTGAGAAGCGGTCTGTCCCTATATTAACTGCAATATACTGTAATATCCATTCAACTTGCAATACCCGAGACTGAATATTAACGGAGAAAGCGGTCAGTGTAGCAGTTTGCTTTACATTCTTTCCTTATAGGGGTCATTAGGTTTCGTATATTCGGTCGATATTTTGTTACTAGATTCGCCCATGTATATTATCTTTCGTAAAATCGGTAACTGTGTCGCTGAATACCATTAATTATTTATTATTTTTAACATCGTTCTTAACACCAATAACCCCCCAAATTAAACTAATGAAACCAAATGAATCTCTATAAATTTTCGCAAGCGTATTAATCTCTTTTTGGAATATTGTAGCTGTTTTTGATGTATTTTTTTTATAATTTCGTACACTATACGTCCATTTCTTCCCGATTACGTCCGTGAAATCGTCTACCTTTTCTCCGATCATTGTCGTCAATTTGTTTTCCTTCATAATTTCGGCTACTGTATTATATTATCTTCCTTTCACTCTATTCACGCTATTCGTTCACTAATCACGTTATTCGTTCACCATTAATTTCGTTCATTTCACGCTATTCGTTCACTATTCACGCTGTTCGTTCACTTCACGCTATATGTTAATTATGCAGTTTTCTTTCATTATTCACGCTATTCGTTCACTATTCACGCTATTCGTTCACTATTCACGCTATTCGTTCACTATTCACGCTATTCGTTCACTGTTCACACTATTCGTTCACTGTTCACGCTATTCATTCACTGTTCACACTTTGTTCACTATTCACGCTATTCGTTCACTTCACGCTGTTCGTTAATTATTAACTTTTTTCGTTCAATATTCACGCTATTCGTTCACTGTTCACTCGATATTCACAGTATTCGATCACTAGTCACTCCATTTAATCAGCTCGTCATTTCATTTGTGGCCCAGCTCAAACGAAATCTTGTCCATCCAGTATTTCTCTCCATTTCGTCCAACAACTAGCAAGGTGCCAAACCGGAGCGATATCTTTGAAGATCTGAAAGAGTATGAAAAGTAGTATAAGAAAATGAACGTGCAATTTTATTGTTATAGTTTTTTTTTTTAAGATTTGAATTAATATGGGAAGGAATATAAGTAAATTAACATATACGAGTATTGTTTTGGCCATCTTATCACCTCCAAAGACGTAATGCGAACTACAAAACATAATATTATACTTACATAAAACAAAAGTAAAAAACGTTCTGCCAACCATTTCCTTCCCCTGTCAAATTCCCGTGTGTAATTTTGATCATAGATAAACTGCAACCGGCTGGAGTTCTCGAAAAGGGGCTCCAGTCCTGACGCTAATCTCGACTTACAGTGTGCTGGCTTAATAATCCTGAAGTGTTGATAGCCTCTGAAGTCCTGTTTTATCTAACTAAGACATACACATGATTGGTGGGTAAATAATCGCTGACTTGTAACCCTTCTAACGGGATTTAGCGCTCACTGTTGATTCCTGCTATATATATACGTGTTATATAAAGCGTGTCAAATTTGCATATGCTCAAATTGTTACTCCTATATACCCTTCTGTACCGGCGACATCTTTTTAATGTCATTCTTGTAATATGTATACGATTTTGTGCAGTTTAAGAAGGATCTGTCGCGGTACAAAGGGTTTAGTGAGATAGTTCGAAGCCTGTTAATTGCTGGAGGCCCTTTATAAACTGATTAGCATCGTCTAATAGTAGCCAGAATATAATGAAAAGCCTGGCACCGGTACTGAAGGGGTTAATGTGTACCGGATGTGTGACGGTGTTGTTTCAGTAATGTTACGCATTTTTTTCTTTCTAGCTCGTATCAGACGATTTTATACCGATTAAATAGTGTATAGGCAAGTCAGAGGGTTTATGGAGACCATCTTTACCCTTTTCATTCCCACAGATCTTTCCTGAGCTGTCTAAAATCGTCTAATGATAGTCAGAACTCGTAATTATCCTCGAGGGATTACCTTATCAATTATACAAATAAGATACAAATACGCATTTCTGTCTATGTATTTGGCTAATAGTAGACGATTTTATTCAGCTTCGGAGGATATTGTGTGAGTCAGGGGGATGGTTGGGATAGTTATTACCCCTTTGTTTCCTAAAGAGCTTCCAAAATTGAATAAAATCGTCATACATTGCGTCATAATTCTCAAGAGGTTAAGAGCCTTCTTTCTTCCGTTGTTAACCCCTTGAGGATTATGACGCGTTTTGACAGTTTGTTTTGGCTATCATTAGACGATTTTGTTCAGATTAGGAAGGATTTGCGGGAGTCTGAGGCATAATTGAATTGGTTATGACTCATTATCATTCAAGGGGTCCTTCCTAAATTGTATAATACCGTCTAATGATAGCCAAAAAATACCGTCAAAATGCGCCATAAAGGGTTAATAATCTGTTCACTACTTAGCAACACCACTCCATTCTTCCTTGCACTTACTTAACCCTTTCTGTACCAGTGCCGTCCTTTTAACTTTATTCTGGCTGCTGTTAGACAATTGTATTCAATTTAAAAGGGCCTCCAGCAATTAACAGGTTTCGAACTATCTCACGTATCCTTATTTACTACCGCAGATCCTTTTTAAACTGCACAAAATCGTCTAAAATAGCTAGAATATAGTTAAAAGGCGTCGCCGGTACAGAAGTGGTTAATCCATTTATTTATATTTAACATTTCTGGTAATCCGGGAAAGTGTAGATAATTTTTAATACAGTCTCAATATCGTAACATTTGTGTTAAGCTTTTCTATATGATTGTTATTGCCGATTTTGTTAACACTAATTTATTCATATAACTGCAAGACTGATCGAATTGAGGCCACAGTTAGAATATACAATAACGCATTTGATCTCGGTTTTCAGGCTATTATTAGAGGCCCGTTTTAAACAGAGGACAAGCGTCTATTAATAGCCAAAACACAATTAAAAGGACGGCACCGGTCCTGAATGAGTTAAACGTATATTAGTAGTTATAAACTCATGTATTACAAGTCTATAAAAGTATATAAATTAAGTTATATCACAATCGATATAACCAAATTTATTTTATTATCCTTTTCCTTAACTTGCTTGTATCGTATAGTGTATTTGATGGCACTTTATTTTAGCTTGTTTGTCATGTTTAGTGTATTTGTCCTTATTTTAGCTTGTTGTTATAGTGTATTTTAGAATCCTTTATTTTAGCTTGTTTGTATTTATAGAATATTTTATTGTAATATATATTTAGCTTGTTTTTAATGTGTCGTGTATTTGTTTCTTATTTTAGCTTGTTTTGTATAGTGTATTATATTATCCTTTATTATAGCTTGTTTGTATTTATAGTGTATCATATTTAAATATTTTTAGCTTTTTAGTTTTGCATAGTGTATTTTATTTGCGTTTATTTTAGCTAATAGTATATTTTAGCTTTCCTATATTTGAGCTTATAGCGTATTTCATTGTCCTTTATTTTAGCTGATAGTGTATTTTAGTGTACTTTATGTCATCTTGTTAGTGCTGCATACTTTATTTTATTTCCTTTAATTTAGCTTAGTGTATTTTATTGTCCTCTATTTCAGCTTGTTAGTTTTTTCAGTGTATTTCAATTCCCCTTATTATGGCTTATAGTGTATTTTAGTGGCCTTTATTTTAGCTTGTTAGCTTTACATAGTGTATTCTATTTTGTATATGTGAAGGAAGCAAAAGACAAAGCTGCCTGTAACAAGTCCCCCCCCCCTCAATTTGAAAGAGTGAAAGAGACAAATTCATGGGATATTCTAGTCAAAATGTGATTATGTGATTAAATATGTAAACACTAAATATATCTTTAACTGATTTCATTAAACCAAACTGAACACTTAATATACTAAATACGTTTTCTACTATATTGTAATACAATATTGACCGGTTGTATCCACAGTGTCAGCGACAATTCACTTCACAGAATTACCAAGCTTTCAATCCAGTGATAAATAGGAGTACACCGATATATATTTATTGGACAATTCCTTGGATTAAATGACTTGCAGTATGTTCTTTCCAACTCCAGATTATATTTCCTTCGGTTGGTCAGAAGGTTTCCATATTAAAATTGATATATAAATCAATAAATATATATATATACTGTATATATATATATATATATATATATATATATATATATATATATATATATATATATATAATTTATCCGAACCCCTGTTGTAATCTAATAATTAATTGACGTTTACAGTTATTGCAGTATTATTGTGGCCATTTGATTATGATAAATATATGAATTAATAAATATTAAATCAATAAATTCATACGGGGTAGGTGTATTTTTCTACTAGTTCCAACCAATTGCTATCATAAGTTTTCTTGCTAGCTCCAACTGTGTTAAAGTGACCAACGTATAGGTGTTATTTATTTGTTTATTTATTTATAATTTAATATTTTAGTTTCCTCCCTAGACTTCTAGCTTAAAAATAATCCTCAAGATTCACCTTCGAGATTAATTTGTACATATTTCGGTAGAACAAATCTCCGGCAGAAAGCCTGTTCCTGCAAAATTACAGGCTCGCTATCGCCCGCCAGGAAACCCCCCCACCTAAATGGCACGAAAGGTCTCAATATTGACAAAGGAATGGGGCAGAAGGTCTTACAGATCGACAAATATATGGGGCGAACGTCTTTTAATCTCAAAGCTAATGGGGCTAAAGACGATGGAGAAGGGGGTGTAGAAAAACGACACACCACTGTATTAATGTCGCCGTGGTGTATGACCAGTAAACCTTATTACAAAGTTTCCTCCCTAGACCTCTGTTGATTTACAAAAAAAAAAAAATCTTTAGACTGCGTGAAATCGTCTAATGATAGCCAGAATAAAAGAAAGAAACGGTTAAAATGGTCTACGATTAGGTACCATGGTTGATATTTGCATTTATTTATTTATTTGTCTAGTTTCATCCCTAGACCTCCATCAAAACAAAACAAAACAACAAACATCCAATACATTCCCCTTCTAGATTAATTTGTACATTTTTCGGTAGACAAATATCCTTGCCGAAGGGCGGTTCTTCCAAACTTACAGGCTCACTATTGTTCGCCAGGAAAACAAATCGACGCCTAAATTGCATGAAATATCTTAATATTGACAACAAAATGTGACGAAAGGTCTTAAAACCGACAAACTAATGGGGCAAACAACTTAAAATCTGAAAACTAATAGGGCTAAACATGAGGGAGAAGGGGATCTAGAAAAACAGTTCTAGACCAGCGACGTCTTAATGATTATATTCTATCTATGATTAGACGACTATATAGGCAGTTCAGGAACAAGTGATCTATCCATTCATTTTAAGTAGGCAAGAAATCGTGACTTCTAACCTCTGTAACTCACAAACGGCTTGACCAAATGGGCTGTAAATCTCCACACCTATTCCCTGGTTGACTATTCCCAAATGGTAGACATATTTGCTGGATTATTCTAGTAGTTTTTTAGTTATAGAGGTTAATATGGTCAACATTGTTTACCTAATTATATTGGATAGATTTTGTTTTTTATAGTACTGCCGAATGTTTATAGGCCTATTGGGTAAGGATATGTATGAGTGTAAAGGGATTATATAATAAAGACACCAGTGGCACCAAAATGGCAGAGGTTGGCCGATCTCTGTTACATTAGGGTCTGAAACGTACACTAACAGGGTTAGGACACCAGCGACAGAGAGGATTCAAGGTCAGCCCGTAGCTAATGTTTGTGAGATATAGACCCCGTAGCTAACGTTTGTGAGATAGACCCCGTAGCTAACGTTTGTGAGATAGACCCCGTAGCTAATGTTTGTGAGATGGACCCGTAGCTAACGTTTGTGGGATCAATGGTACGGCCGAGGTGTCCTCATTATATATTCATGTACATTGGGGTTTGTAATTGATGATTAATGTTAAGAACGGGGTGTTACTTTTATATATACAGTATATATATATATATATATATATATAAATATATATAAAACCATTACCATACACTTTGCTGAAATTATAAGCAAAAATCATTGTTGCATCCAAAATAGTTCTCCCTGGATGACAAATATATTTGTTTTAATCCTTCCGAATCAGCGAAATTATATTTGTCAATTTTTTGTTTTAATGCATGGAGCTACAAAGTGAAAGTATGAATATTCAAGTGGAAATATTTTGTTATACATTATCGAAGTTAATGTTTCAATATTGAGATATTGCTATTAATGTTGTATATACATGATAATTATGGAGGAGTGTTAACTTACTCGTTCTAATGGATTATAATGGTAAGCATCTCTCTCTCTCTCTTTCTCCCCCTCCCTCCCTACTTACCTACCTACGCCTCTATGGATGAATAAATTCACATCTAGGTAAATACATCTATTTATTGATGAACCTAAATGTATACTGTAGATACTTTACTGTCACTGAATAGTTTGTAACTAATTATAACTGTATTGCATAATGCATTTCATTTGCTGTGAGATAGAGATTTCAAGACGTTTGTCCCATTAGTATGGTGATTTGAAGACCTTTCACCTCACTGTTAGTCAATATTAGGACCTTTCGTGCCATTTAGGTGTCGTTTTTTTGTTCTGGTGGGCTTGCAATTTTAGGAGGAACCGGCCGAAAAATGTACACATTTATCTCGAAGGGAGGTGTATGTTTATTGATTTGTTTCCCTTTTAAAGTTTGATGGAGGTCTAGCGAGGAAACTAAAAAGTAAATAAATAAAACAAATATACAGACCAAAAAATAAACCCTCCCCCCCCCCCCCCCTCCTCCAGCATTTTTCAGCAGGAGGGCTAATTGTTCTCCTTAGTGTCCAATTCACCCCATGACGCGTTTTAGCAGTTTAGTATGACTATCATTAGACGGTTTTATACAGCTTAAGAAGGAGCAGTGGTTGTGAAAAGGGTAAAGACTATCTCGATCAACCCTCTGACTTCCACATACCCTTCCTAATCTGAGCAAAATCGTCTAATAATAGCCAGAAAACGGACAAGAAGTGCCTTAAGTTGATTCCTTTATTTATCAAGAATGTATGGCTGGAAAGATGACTTGGCGATTAACAAGTTCAATAGTAGAGTGACTTTTTAATTTGATGTTTAGTTTAATACTGTCCAATATTATACAGCTTACAAATGACCTCTAATAAGCAGAGCGATAAAATCTGTCTTCATTTTACTTCTTTATTTATTTATCTTTTCAAAAATATTTCAGTTTCCTCCCGAGAACTCCATCAAGCTTATAAAAACAACCCAAGACCCCCCCTTCAAGATAAATTTGTACATTTTCGCTATCGATCGCCAGGAAAACAATCGACACCTACATTGTACGAAAGGGCAAATTAATGGGGCGAAAGGTCTTAAATCGTCACATTAATGGGGCGAACGTCTTAATATATGCAAACTAATGGGGTTAAACATGAGGGAGAAGAGGGGGGGGGGGATCCAGAATAAACAACCCTCACCCCCCCCCCCCCTTAAGCTTCTAACTGGTACAGATCCCCCCCCCCCCAGCCTAGTGCAATCGTGTAATGCTAGCCAACGTAATGTGGAGAGGTATATACTGAAAGGGTTATATGCGATGGGCCGGTTTTCTGGACCACTTTCACCCTCATGTTTAGCCCCATTAGTTTTTAGATGCGAAGATGCTTGCCCCATTAGTTACTCGATTTTAAGACCTTTCCCCCCCCTTTCTTCGTCAATATTTAGACCTTTCGTGCTATTTAGGTGTCGATTCTTTCCCTGGCGAACGATAGTGAGCCTGTAATGTTGGAAGAACCAGCCTTCGGCCGGGAAATATTTATACCGAAAAATGTACAAATTAATCTAGAAGGGGGATCTAATGAATGTTTATTTTAATTTGATGGAGGTCTAGAGAGGAAACTAGAAAAATAATGAATACATGCAAAAATCGCCCAAAAAGTGAGGTGCTCAGTATAATCAATGGCATATTCTGAAATTAGCTTATATAATGATGATACCTATAATAATGATAATAATAATACTAATTTATTATTATATATAATTATATATATGTTATTAGCTTGATAAGTGTATGAATAATCTTGATAGCTTGATTTGAGTATGAATAATTTTGATAGTTTGATTTGAGTATGACATTTTTTGATAGCTTGATTAGTGTATGCATAATTTTGATAGTTTGACTGCTGTATGAATAATGTTGATAGCTAGAGTTGAGTATGCATAATTTTGATTGTGTGACTTGAGTATGGATAATATTCATAGTTTGACTTTAGCTTCGATAATTTCCTTGCCTATACTGTATATATTAGAGTATGCACAAATTCATAATGGCAGTTATCGAAAACTCAAGTATTAAATCTATAGTAAACCATTAGATAGACTGATAATGTATATGGCACAAATCCAGATATTTTTATTTTTACTTTAAGGATTTGTTAACCACAATTATAACTACTATTACCTGTGGATATTTATAACAATACTTATTGTTGTGTGTAAAATGTAATCAGTGCTACGAAATAAAATTATTTAATCAATAATGTAGTTTATATATGTTTTCGAACCCTGCATTTTAGCGAAGGACATACTTTAGAAGGTATTACAAAACTGTTTAAGGTTTCTGTAGGTCATTAAACGATTTTTTTTTTAAATGTTTACAAATATCAACAAATGACCAAGTAATGTTAATACGTGGTGTAAATAATATATATACAATGTATATAAAAAAAGTGACATCCTACAAAGTTAATAAAACCTATAAAATATCTATGTGTTTTGTTTTCCTCTGACACCTCGTATGACGTGGTACCCTGACCCTGTATGATGTGGTACCCTTTATGACGTGGTACCCTGACTCTGTATGACGTGGTACCCTGTATGACGTGATACCCTGTATGACGTGGTACCCTGCATGACGTGGTACCCTGACCCTGTATGACGTGGTACCTTCACTTCTCAACTCAAACTCAAACAAAAAACCTCTCTGTAATTCTGGTGGCACATCCTAGGACTTAAGGGGTGACTGGCCGTTTGTTAGGTCTATTAATTCATTTATTCATATCATTTTTTTAGTTTCTTCCCTAGACCTCCATCAAACTTAGAAAAACACCCCATAGACCCCCCTTTGAAATAAAGGCTGGTTCCTCTTAAAATTGCAGGCTTGCTATCGCTCGCCAGGAAATAATCGACACCTAAATGGCACGAAAGGTCTTAAAATTGACCACGAAATGGGGCGAAATGTGTTAAAATCGCCAAACTAATGGGCCGAACGTCTTATAATTTCAAAACTAGTGGGGCTAAACATGAGGGAGAAGGGGGTCCAGAAAAACGGTCTGCCTCCCCTTAAGGTTTCGAGTTTATCCTGAACTGAATCTAATCTTGACATCTAACCGATGACGTCCTTTTAACTTTAATCTGGCTACTATTGGACCAATTTATTCAGCTTAAAAAAATCCTCGTAGCGATTAACAGGCTTCGAACTATCTCACTTATCCCATTAACAGGCTTCGAACTATCTCACTTATCCCATTAACAGGCTTCGAACTATCTCACTTATCCCATTAACAGGCTTCGAACTATCTCACTTATCCCATTAACAGGCTTCGAACTATCTCACTCATCCCATTAACAGGCTTCGAACTATCTCACTCATCCCATTAACAGGCTTCGAACTATCTCACTTATCCCATTAACAGGCTTCGAACTATCTCACTTATCCCATTAACAGGCTTCGAACTATCTCACTTATCCCATTAACAGGCTTCGAACTATCTCACTCATCCCATTAACAGGCTTCGAACTATCTCACTTATCCCATTAACAGGCTTCGAACTATCTCACTCATCCCATTAACAGGCTTCGAACTATCTCACTTATCCCATTAACAGGCTTCGAACTATCTCACTCATCCCATTAACAGGCTTCGAACTATCTCACTTATCCCATTAACAGGCTTCGAACTATCTCACTTATCCCATTAACAGGCTTCGAACTATCTCACTCATCCCATTAACAGGCTTCGAACTATCTCACTTATCCCATTAACAGGCTTCGAACTATCTCACTCATCCCTTTTAACAGGCTTCGAACTATCTCACTCATCCCTTTTAACAGGCTTCGAACTATCTCACTCATCCTTTATCCATAACAGGCTTCGAACTATCTCACTCATCCTTTATCCATAACAGGCTTCGAACTATCTCACTCATCCCATTAACAGGCTTCGAACTATCTCACTCATCCCATTTTGGTTCCACAGATCCTTCTTAAACTGCACACAATCGTCTAAATATAGCTAGAATAAAATTAAAATTACGTTACTGGCACAGAAGGGGTTAACTCTAATATTTTCATTTTGGAGGTTCAGTTTTGTTGTTTGAGGTTCATATTCTGTCAGGATTAATGTCATAGAGTGTAAGACCAATAGTACTATTGGTCTTGTTAGACTGTACAGTCGCCAAAAGAAGTAGCTGGCACAGAGCTAATATTAACCCTTCCAATACGCATTTATTTTCTGTTTTCCGGATATTATTAGACGATTTTATTCAGCTTAGGAAGGGTATATGGCAGTCAGAGGGTTGTTGTTGTTGTTGTTGTTCCTCAAGCTGCCTGGCCGAACAGCCCCAAGGCCCCGAATAAGGCCAAGGCCATAATCGAGCGCCCCCAAAGAACCCTCCCTGCCGACCACAATAAAGCCTGGGTGACCGAAGCCACTCCATGGCGGGGAGCTAAGGAGGGTGCGGAAACGCCCGGGAAACCAAAGCCCCACCCAGGGTCCTGTGCCCCTCAGCAATTATGAAGAGAAAGTTGAGGGGCAAAGGAAAAATGTGACGCTTTGGCTTCCAATCATGGTAGATTGGGAGGTCAATCCACGGAAGAGACGCCGTCACTTGAGATCTAGAAAATATATAAGTAAAAGGAACAGTCAGAGTAAGCTATGGGTATGGCAGAGATCGCTCAGTTCTCACTCTGATAGACCAGCCCATCACCACTGTCAGAGGGTTAATTTAGATAGTGTTTACCCTTATTAATCCCACAGATCCTTCTTAAACTGTATAAATTCGTCAAATGATAGCCAGAATAAACTGTCAAAATGCGTCACAATCTTCAACGGGTTAAGTGTGTTATTTAGCTACATTTCTGTATTTCATTAACCCTCTCACGACCATATGACGCAGAGGTTGCCAGATTAGCAATAAGAAATAATGTTCTCTCACTCTTATAATTACCTCTCCAAATTTAGTTTTCTGCCCACAGCTAACTCAAAGACAACTGCAGAGGTTGAAGTAACTAAACTAAAGGTTTCTAAATACCACTGATGGTAACAAAGGCTTTAAAGTATCCGTAATAGGCTCAAAATTGCGTCAAGAACGTGAGAGGGTTAAGAACCTCAAACACAGGATTTACCATTAGAAGGATGGTTAACCTTCAGCACGATGACGTAATTTTCATTATATTCAAGCTATCATTAGCCGATTTTCTTGAGCTTGTATTCTAATTCTAGGACTCAGGGGTTAGTACAACCTCAATAAACCCTCTGAGTAACACAGGTCCTTCTTAAACTGCATGCAATCGGGTTAATACGATCCCAAGAAACTCTCTAAGCAACACAGGTATTTCTTAAACTGCATGAAAATGTCTAATTACAGGCAGAATAAAAGGAAAAAAGGGTCGTCGAGCTGGAGTTAAGGGGAGGGAGACTGTTTTTCTGGACCCCCTTCTCCCTAATGCTTAGCCCCACTAGTTTTGAGATTATAAGACGTTCGGCCCATTAGTTTGGCGATTTTAACACCTTTTGCCCTATTTCGTTATACAATTTTAAGACCTTTTGTGCCATTTAGGTGTTAATCATTTCCTGGCGAGCGAAAGCGAGCCTGCAATTTTAAAAAGAACCGGCCGGAACATTTTTCTACCGACAAATGTACAAATTTATCTTGAAGGGGGGTATAGGGGGTGTTTTTCTAAGCTTGGTGGAGGTCTAGGGAGGAAACTAAAAAAAAATATATGAATAAATGAATAAATAGACCAAACAAACGGCCAGTCTCCCCTTAAAGGCTATATAGTTTGTGCGCCAAAATAACCTCCCAAATGGCTATAATGGCATCAGTATAACATAGCTCTGTCCAGTTACCTCTCTTGGATGGGGTATACATGTGTTGACCCCTTCTGTATATATATATATATATATATATATATATATATATATATATATATATATATATATAATTATATACTATAATTTTGATAATTCTTTTAGTTTCTTCTTCGCCCCTTTTATGTTAATAAATTATGAACCTCAGACCCTAATGTAAGCAAAATGTGCACATTACCTAATGGTCAATTTCCCTTACAATACAGACTTGCTATCACTCGCCAGGGAAAACTTGACTCTTGAGTGGTGTGAAACATTTCATAACGGCCAAACTGAGGGGACAAATGCTCTTAATACCGCCATTCTCATCAGGCAAAACCAAACTAATAGGGCAACCGTCTTAAAATCTCACAATTTATGGGGCTAAAGATGTGGGAGAAGGACCCAGAACCTCTTTTTTTTCCACTCTTGATGTGGCTGACAGTCAGGTTCCCCCCCCCCCCTCTCTCTCTCTCTCTCTCTCTCCCTCCCTGTACACCCTGCCCCACCATCACTACTAACCCAGATCTTCTGTTACAGCCCTGGCAGCAGTGATTGTGTCATTGTTGTGGTGGTGGATATTGGTCGGTTCATCCCCTCCCCCCGCCCCCTCTCCCCCTCCCTCTCTCTCTCTCTCTCTCTCTCTCTCTCTCTCTCTCACACACACACACACACACACACACACACACACACACACGGTACAACTCGGTCAGTGATTGTGTCATTGTTGTGATGGTAGATATTGTTCTGTTCAACTACTTCATACATAACGCCCCACTCTCTCTCACACACACATACACTCTCTCTCTCTCTCTCTCTTTCTTTTGGCTTGCATGGGACACTACTCAGGAGAGAGAGAGAGAGAGAGAGAGAGAATGAGAGTGCACAATTTTCTGTGCATTTCTACGTGAGAGGCAGATAGGTGGATGAAATGTGATGTAGAATGAGATGATTTGCCGTGAGAACATATTTTTAGTATATGTGGGTTTGACTGGGAATTATGTTATAAAAGCAAAAGTGTCTGTGTGTGTGTGGCAGAGAGATTGTGAGAGAGAGAGAGTGTGAGATTGAGTGAGGGAGTGAGTGAGCGAGTGTGTACGAGATGAAGGGGTTCTTTGGCTGTATATAATATGTGACTTTTCGTACTGTATATGTGACTGTATATGTACAGTATATAATATATGTATATAATATGGTGGGCGGGTTTGTGGTGATAGGGCTTCGCTGCATGTCTACCTGCTGAGATCAGAACCTCTCCGGGTGGTCAGGGGCCGGGGGAGTGCTGGAGGGACCTTGGTGACCCTGGTATCTGGGTCTTCTCCTGGATGACCTAAATGTGTGTGAATTTGTGTTTTGTGTTTGTGTGTTCATTGTTTTCTGTCGTGTCCCTATTCTGGCTCTGTCTTGAGTCGCCCCCCCCCAAAAAAAAAAAGGAAAAGTGGGGATTGGTCCTGAGTATATGGGTGATGGATAATGATATGTGACTATAATTATACTATGTGGCTGTATATTATGTTACTCTATATAATATGTGATTGTATAAATTGTATAATGTATAAAATAATCATGGGGGAGAGGAAGGAGGTGGGGGTGAAGAGGGAGACAAGGGAGGTGCATGGTGGGAGGGGGAGGAGGAAAACAGGGAGGTATGGTGGGAGGGGGAGGTGAAAACAGGAAGGTATGGTGAGAGGGTGGGGGAAAACAGGGAGCTATGGTGTGAGGGGGAGGTGAAAACAGGAAGGTATGGTGAGAGGGTGGGGAAACAGGGAGGTATGGTATGAGGGTGGGGGGTAAACAGGAGGTATGGTGGGAGGGTGGGGGGGGGAACAGGGAGGTATGGTGGGAGGGTGGGGGGAAAACGGAGGTATCGTGGGAGGTTGGAGGGGAAAACAGGAAGGTATGGTGGGAGGGTGTTGGAAAACAGGGAGGTATGGTGGGAAAACTGGGAGGTATGGTGGGAGGGTGGGGGAAAACAGGGAGGTATGGTAGGAGGGTGGGGGGGTAAACAGGGAGGTATGGTGGGAGGGTGGGGGGGGGGAACAGGGAGGTATGGTGGGAGGGTGGGGGGGGAGGGAGGTATGGCGGGAGGGGAAGGGGAAATAGGGTCCGTGTGATGGAAGGGGGAGGTCAACAGCAGGGCCAAAGGCAAGGAGAGAAGGGGAAGAGGGGGAAAGCAGGGAGTTTTTGAGGGGAGAAAGAGGGTAAAAGCAAGGAGTGCATGGAGGAGGGAGGGGATAGAGGGGAAACGCAGGCAGGAAAAACGAGGGGAATCGTGAGGGTAAAACAAGGAGGAGCGCCAAGGAGGGTGAGCAAGGGGAAAAAAGAGGGGAGAGGTAGAAGGGTGCACACAGTGGAAGAGGAAGGGAAGGCTGAGGGGAAAAGCAAGCAGAGGGGGGTGGGGGAGTTGAGAGGGGAAGAATCGGGGAGAAAAGCTGGGAGCGCACCGAGGGAACGAGAGGGGCAAAGATGCGGAGAAAGAGGGGAATAGGAGGATAAAAGGAGGAGGACTAGTGCCATGGAGAGCATACATTTAGTACATGAGCGAAAGGCAAGGTTCATAAGGAGAAGAGGAAAAAGTAAAATGAGGGGGGTGCAGAGGAAAATAATAAAATTAGGGGGTTGCAGAGGAAATAGTAAAATTAGGGGGTGTAGAGGATGAAGGGTAAAAGTAGTCGATGAACGAGGGGAAGAAGAGGGTAAAGCCAAGAGAGGGAGCGCCATAGAGTGAGTGAGTGAGGGGAGGGTGTGAGGGTGTTGCTTGAAAGGGGACAGCTTGGGGGTGTGAGGGGGTTGCTTGCAGGGGGACAGCTTGGGAGGACACACACACACACCCACCGAGATGCGACACTCCCTAAATCGACAAGTGACCAGCAGGGCCTCTGACTTCACACAAAGACCCCGACCAGAGGCGAGACAGCACAGTAACAGAGAGGACCCCGGCCAACACTGTCTCTCTCAATGGACAGGAGATATGTACAGGCACTCAAAAAGTTCGTCGATCCCCTATACTCTTCGCTATACAGGGATATCTCTGGAAACTGAATAAGTGATGTTATTTCGAGTACAATATTCATAAAACCATACACATCATTGAGTATTGAACACATCACATCCAAAGATATGTATTATATTTGCAGAAGGAAACGCATAAGAGGTCTACGACTTTTTTGCGAGTGACCGTGTAGTTGTGGACATATAAAATATTAGTGGTGCACTACCTAACTATACAATGAGGCAGTGAGCGATAATTAGTGAAACAAACGGCCTTGGTCATTGCGGCATAATCAGTAATTCCAAAACATTTAATCTCCATTTTTTAACCGTTCGTATAGTTATCAAGAACGTCTGGCCACAACTGCAGATAATGATTTTCATAATTTTAGCCCTTTGAGGCTCCTGACGCTTTGACATTTTATTCTGGCTGTCATGAGACGGTATTATACAGTTTAGGAAGGATCTGTGGGCATCAAATGGATAAAAACCGTCCTAATCAACCTTCTGACTACCATATACCCTTCCTAATCTACATGAAATCGTCTAATGAGAGCCAGAATAAACGGACAAAATGCGTCATAATGGTTAGGCTGTTCTGATCTTTGGCATATATCTTATATATACACAGACTTAACAGAACTTGTGACACCTACTAGGTATCCCAGACTTAATTCAAACAAAATTTACCACTAAGTGGAAGGTATAGCTAGCAAAGCAGATGGCTTTCTCCTCACCCACCACTCACATCCGAACACTTGGTCTCCGTCTTATAGAATCCGAAACCACGAAAAGACGCCGGAAACACTTGAGGTGTGACTGTGTGGTTTATCGCCTCACACGTTAAGGGGGGTCACCTGTTTTTTTTTATCTTTCTCTCCTTTTCTCTCTTTCTCTGGCTTGTATCCATTGGGTCCCATTCAGCCAACTGTTTCAAGACGTTTATCCCCATCCAGGTGTCGATTTCTTCCTGTCGAGCGATAGCGAGCCAGCATTGTATGGAGAAATCCGGCTTTGCCGGAGAAATTTTTCTATCGAAAAATGTACAAATTTAGCTTACTGTCAAAACAAGAATATATACAGTATATGCTGGCTTTATACCACTCGCCAGAAAAATATTGACACCTGGATGGGGGTAAACGTCTTAAAACAGTGGGCTGCACGGGGCCAAATGGATACAAGCCAAAGAGAGATGGAGAGAAAGAGAAAAAAAGCGAGGTGGGCCCCCTTAACCCCTTCTGTACCGGTAACGTCTTTTATATTATATTTTGGCTATATTTAGACGATTTTATGGAGCTTGGGATGGACGTCTACCAATCAAAAGGGTACAGGCTATCTCGATAATAATATTAGCTACCATACATCCTTCCTAAGCTTCATAAAATCGTGTTAATGCAGCTAGAAAATGATGAAAAAGACGTCACCGGTACAGAAGGGGTTAAGTCACTCATAAACATTCATGAACCTCGCCTATTTATCATTATGAAAGTGTTCGTCTGGAAACTGATGTACATCAATTATATAATTATACATACCTATTGATGAAAAGCCTATTTCATCCATAACTCAATGCACACGGTTATATTTGCATTACCATATGGGGTCCACGAATGGTTACGAGTGACTGTACCTGTCCCCCCCCCCCCCCCCCCCAGTTCGGTCCAATATTAGAGATAACCTTGACCCATTG
Source organism: Paralithodes platypus (assembly GCA_032716605.1). Taxonomy (NCBI): domain Eukaryota; kingdom Metazoa; phylum Arthropoda; class Malacostraca; order Decapoda; family Lithodidae; genus Paralithodes; species Paralithodes platypus. The sequence continues at coordinate 3,598,059 of CM064543.1, forward strand.
ACTTAGTTTTAGAAGTAACCTTTATGGGATAGATACCATATGTGTCTGTGTGTGCGTGTATGTGCGTGTGTGTGCTTGTGTGTGTGTGTTTGTGTGCGTGTGTGTGCGCATGTGTTTCTCGAACGCTTTGCTTTCCAGCACTACATATTTCAATATTAAACTTATCTTCTATAACTTATGTCTCATAAGAGTTGTCAACTTATAGTTCATTCTGTATTAACTTGAATTTTACGTTGTCATAATATATATATATATATATATATATATATATATATACAATTACGTAGTAAATCTCGCAGGAAATGTAATCGTCACGACTTAAATTGCTTCAAACTACGTGTGTCCAGACATTTTGGCTTGAAAGTTCCTTGATTTGGCCCTGTCACTCTTTTAACTCTGGGGAGACACTCGTCACAGGCAGTTTTGTCTTTTGTCTCCCTCATCCACATAGACACAAATAGAAGAAAAAAAAATCTCAAGACATCTTCAGGGTAATCACTGCTGTCATTATTCGCGCGCGGCACAATGGTAACCCTTTCAGGATACGATGGCCTATTTCTGCATTATTTCTGGTTATTATTAGACGATTATATTAAGCTTAGGAAGGATCTCTAGGGATTAAAGGGGTAAAGACTATTAAATTACAATAAGATCAATCTTACATTAGTATTTACGCCCATTCCTTCTTCATTCCAATTTGGTCGATTTTGGCAAACCTCTTCATTCTTGATTTCTCTGGTCAGCATCTGTTGAATAATATTGGCTTTAGTAAATACACAAAGAACAGTAAGAATTTTGCTCAACATACAATTCTGATGAAGCTGTTATTGTTATATATTATAAATACAAAATATTTACAATTATATAATATATACCGGTAATGCATTAACCAACTTCAATTATATAATATATACCGGTAATGCATTAACCAACTTCAATTATATAATATCCAATGACTTCTATGTGCCATTGACGGTAATGCATTAACCAACTTCAATTATGACTTATTGCACAAATAAAGAAATATATGCAAAATATACAAAATAGGTTGTATATATTATATTAGCCTTTAATATGGTGTTGACGATAATTACAGGCTCGCTATCGCTCGCCAGGGAACTATCGATACCTAAATGGCACGAAAGGTCTTGAAATTGACAATTAATTTGGGCGAAAGGTGTTAAAATTGCCAAACTAATGGACCAAACATCTTATAATCTCAAAACAAATGGGGCTTAACACGAGGGAGAAAGGGGACCAGAAAAACGGCCCATCTCCCCTTAATGGAGACTCCCCTGTTTGGACACTTGATCCTCAGTGTTTTGGAGGACAAGCAGCCTAGAAGGGTCACTAGATCTGTTGTTGCTTGATTTCCTTTGTGCTTCCTCTGTACTAATGCTGACATGCTTACCAAATACTGATGACAGAAACAATGGGAAGGAAGTGGTTTCGATCCTCATGCAATAAATCAATATCTCTCTCGCGTTTGTTTTTGCTTTAATAATAATAATAATAATACAAATCACACTATACACAAATATCCCCCTTGCCCCCCCCCCCAAAGCCTAGCCCCTTAATAATACTAATACTAACAAACAGGCACACACACACACACACACCTAAATAAATACCCCACCCCGCCCGCCCAAAACAACCAAACCAATAAACCACCACCAAGAGAACCAACCAAGCAATCAAACATACAAACAACCCCCCCCCAAAAAAAAACAAACAAAAAACAACCAGTAATCAACCACCAATCAACCAACCAACCAGAAAAACAACCAAGCTACCAAAGAACCTACCAAACACCCAATCCAGCAAACAAAAGCCGTCACCCTAAGTGCGGTGGTGAGGTGGGTTAATGATCAGGCTTTATGCTTATTTACGGACCAGTTACGGTATTGTTTTTTCTCTCACCCCCCCCCCCCCTCCCCCTTTTTAGCACGACAAAAGGGTTAAAAAACATTGTACCAAAAATAATGTGTTTTTTATTATTATATATTTTGTTTTACCCGGTACGTTTTGGTTGGAGAGGGTGGGGTGAGGGGGGGAGGGGAGGTTGTAGGTTGGTAAGTAGGTAGGTAGGTAGGTTGTTGATAAAGGGGGTGGGGGGATTGGTAGGTAGGCCGGTAGGGGGTTTGGTAGGTAGGAAAGGAGGCGGTAGGTAGGGAGCTGGTTTGGTTGGTAGGTAGGCCGGTAGGGGGTTTGGTAGGTAGGTAGGCAGGGGATTGGTAGGTAGGTAAGAAGGGAGGGAGTTAGTTTATCAGATAGGTAGGGAGGGAAGGAGGGAGGGAGTTTAGTAGGTAGATAAAGAGGCGGAGTTGGTAGGAAAGGAGGGGGTAGGTAGGTAGATGAGGGGGGAGGGTTTGGCATGAAAGGAGGAGGTAGGTAGGTAGATGAGGGGGGAGGGTTTTGGTAGGAAAGAAGGGGGTAGGTAGGTAGATGAGGGGGAGGGTTTGGTATGAAAAAAGGGTGTATGTAGGTAGATGAGGGGTGAGGGTTTGGTAGGAAAGGAGGGGGTAGGTAGGTAGATAAGGGGTGAGGGTTTGGTATGAAAAAAGGGGGTATGTAGGTAGATGAGGGGTGAGGGTTTGGTAGGAAAGGAGGGGGTAGGTAGGTAGATGAGGGGGGAGGGTTTGGTAGGAAAGGAGGGGGTAGATGGGGGATTGGTAGGTAGGTAGGTAGGGAGGGAAGGGATTTGGCAGGTAGATAGGTAGATTACTAAATAGAGAGGCAGTTGGATAGGGAGGTACAGTGTGCAGGGGCTTGTATGATAATGGTCGGGTATAGGTTGAGAGATAGGCAGTTTAGGTAGGAGACAGGTAGAGGTAGATAGATGGCTAGGTAGGTCAGTAGGTAGGTTGGTTAGCAGAGAGAGAGAGAGAGAGAGAGAGAGAGAGAGAGAGAGAGAGAGAGAGAGAGAGAGAGAGAGAGAGAGAACAAAAACTGACGTGATCATGATAATATAGAGAGTATCAGATAAGGTCGAGAGAGAGAGAGAGAGTGAGAGACTGACGAAAGTACGAATGCCACAGAACAATCAAAGCAGAATACAGTCTATAGAAATACAAAATAAAAATAAATCAACATATGACAGTTTATTACAATAACCCACAAACACGCTCACACACACACACACGCGCACAGAGACCTACATACACGCACAATCACGCGAAACCTAAATAAAATATAATTGCAATCCCGTATTTAACATAAAGTACACCAACCGCCGCGGAGGGGGGTAGGGGTAGGGATGGGGGGGTGGTGGAGTGGAGGGAGGGTGGGGTGCAGCCTCTGATAATTGACTTACTATTACAAAAATTTAGTATCACATTTAGTTAATAAGATAAAAAATGCGCGGCGTAATCCGTCCGCGGCTTATGGGACCCCCCCCCCCCCTGCCCGCGATTACACGTCACATTTCTAGGACGGAAAAATGGACACCGAGGGAAGTCATTTTTTTTATTTTTTTATTAATGTTTGTTATTAAGAGGAGATGTATATTTATTGCGGTGGGATTTTAACCCTCCTGAAAACTCGCCAGGTTTTGAGATGGCTGGTGTGGGGTTCGAACCCTGGTTAGTGACCATATCCTCCGTAGGTCAACCAGACCCGCGCGCTAACCCACTGTACTACCACGGACGTACAATAGGATAGTAACCTTAGTTCTCCTTGAAAGAACCAGGTGATAGTCTCGTGGTGATTCACGTGGTGGGTTTATTAGACTTCGCCATCAACGACTATTTTACACTATCCCAGACGTCAACTCGGGTAGTACAGTATTGGGGTTGCGGGATTTTTTCGAGGGCATTACAATTATGTTTCCGATTCCCGTGCAAGATATTTCAAAAGTGTTGACATTTTCATCTGTACTTGTTTCTTATCCTCTTTCTAACCCCCCAACAAACTCTCTCTCTCTCTCTCTCTCTCTCTCTCTCTCTCTCTCTCTCTCTCTCTCTCTCTCTCTCTCTCTCTCTCTCTCTCTCTCTCTCTCCACCATTCCCATACCCCCCCCCCCACCTCTTCACTGTCTCAAGGTTAAGACTACATAAGTTAACTCAGTCAAACTTACTACCTCTCTCTCTCTCAGATTACTTTGGCCTAACTCCTGTCCCTGTTACTAGGAGAGAGAGAGAGAGAGAAGAGAGAGAGAGAGAGAGAGAGAGAGAGAGAGAGAGAGAGAGAGAGAGAGATAGAGAGAGAGAGAGAGAGAGAGAGAGAGAGAGAGAGAGAGAGAGAGAGAGAGAGAGAGAGAGAGAGAGAGAGAGAGAGAGAGAGAGAGAGAGAGAGAGAGAGAGAGAGAGAGAGAGAGAGAGAGAGAGAGACTTAACTTGACTTAACTTAACTTAATGATCTTTATTTACCGCCCCACTGAGTGGATGTGGACTGACAATAATGCATTTCGTTACAATTATTATTTGTGATACGATAATTCAGCTATAATTTTGCCTATTTTACTAATCATAACATCAATACAGACAATACAGTTACTTGAGATAATAGTTCAAGATAAACCTCGTTCACAGGAAAGCGTGACAACAACTTGTACAGTGATATATATATATATAATTATATATAGAGAGAGAACAAACAAATAACGTTAATCAGTTAAAGGTAATGTGTAATTAAACGAATTAAAAGACACATGTGAAGAATGACACAAGTAAGAGAGGTAACAGAAAAAAGAAAGATAAAACAAACAAAAACACACACACACACAATACCTTCTCTGACAAATATGTAACCATCAATATATAATAAACAAATATACATCTTTACTGGGTGACAATGCAATCACATTTAGGATTTATAATAACTGTGAGAGATTGCATGAGAGGTCGAGTACATGGTAGGTAGAGCGCATGGTAGGTGAACTCAATAACAGGTAGAGTGCACGAGAGATATAGTGCATAGTAGGTATACTGCACTCGAGTTAGTGGACTTGAGGTATAGCGCATGTTAGAGTGCATGAGTTATATTGCATGTGAGTTAGGGGGCATGTGAGATAGAGTGCATGTGAGGTAGAGCGAAGGTGAGGTAGAGTGGATGTGAGATAGAGTGCATGTGAAATTGAGTGACTGAGGTAGAGTGCATGTGCGGTAGAGTGTATGTTAGGTAGAGTGCATGTGAAATTGAGTGAATGTGAGGTAGAGGCATGTGAGGTAGAGTGCATGTGAGGTAGAGTGGATGCGAGATAGAGTGCATGTGAAATTGAGTGACTGTGAGGTAGAGTGCATGTGAGATAGAGTGTATGTTGGGTAGAGTGCATGTGAAATTGAGTGAATGTGAGGTAGAGGCATGTGAGGTAGAGTGCATGTGAGGTAGAGTGCATGTGAGGTTGAGTGTATGTTGGGTAGAGTGCATGTGAAATTGAGTGAATGTGAGGTAGAGTGCATGTGAGGTAGAGTGCATGTGAGGTAGAGTGTATGTTAGGTAGAGTGCATGTGTAATTGAGTGAATGTGAGGTAGAGGCATGTGAGGTAGAGTGCATGTGAGGTAGAGTGCATGTGAGGTAGAGTGTATGTGAGGTAGAGTGCATGTTAGGTAGAGTGCATGTTAGATAGAGTGCATGTTAGGTAGAGTGCATGTGAGGTAGAGTGTATGTTAGGTAGAGTGCATGTGGAATTGAGTGAATGTGAGGTAGAGTGAATGTGAGGTAGAGTGCATGTGAGGTAGAGTGCATGTGAGGTAGAGTGCATGTGAGGTAGAGTGCATGTTAGGTAGAGTGCATGTTAGGTACTGTAGAGTGCATGTTAGGTAGAGTGCATGTTAGGTAGAGTGCATGTTAGGTAGAGTGCATGTGAGGTAGAGTGCATGTGAGGTAGAGTGCATGTGAGGTAGAGTGCATGTGAGGTAGAGTGCATGTGAGGTAGAGTGCATGTGAGGTAGAGTGCATGTGAGGTAGAGTGCATGTGAGGTAGAGTGCATGTTAGGTAGAGTGCATGTGAGGTCGAGTGCATGTGAGGTCGAGTGCATGTGAGGTCGAGTGCATGTGAGGTCGAGTGCATGTGAGGTAGAGTGCATGTGAGGTAGAGTGCATGTGAGGTAGAGTGCATGTGAGGTAGAGTGCATGTGAGGTAGAGTGCATGTGAGGTAGAGTGCATGTGAGGTAGAGTGCATGTTAGGTAGAGTGCATGCAAGGCAGAGTGGATGGAAAGGTTAGTGAATAATTGTCAGAATGAATATAACCCCAATCACATGGAAAAAGAAACCATAAAACAAAACCATTAAAATAAACCATTATTAAAAAAAAACATTAAAATTGAAACCATTTAGGTGAGTCAGAGTTCTGGACCCCCTTCTCCCTAATGTTTAGCCCCACTAGTTTAGAGATTTTAAGACGTTGGTTCCATTAGTTTGGAGATTTTATGACTTTTCACCCCATTTCTTTGTCAATATTAGGACCCTTCGTGCCACTTAGGTGTCGATTTTTTTCCTAGCGAGTGATAGCGATCCTGTAATTTTAAGATGAATCGGCCTTTGGCCGGGAAATGTTTCTACCGAAAAATTTACAAATCTATCTTGAAGGGGGGTCTAGGGGGATCTTTTTCTAAGCTTGATGGAGGTCTTGGGAGGAAACTAAAAACAAATATGAATACATGAATTAATAGACCAAACAAACAAGCCAGTCTCCCCTTAATATAAAACCATCAAAACTCAGCACCATTAAAATAATAAGTCGAGTGGAAGTGAACAAAACTAATTATCAAAAAGGCCAATGTGATTATTTTTCATGCCAGGACGGAAGAATCACACGCTTTTTTTTTGGGGGGAGGGGGTTCTTTTTCAATCCATCTAAGTACGTCTTGACTCCATTCAATACTTTCCAATACTTTATCACTTTTCACTCCCCATCAGTAAAACTCGTCGTGTTTTTACCAATTAGAGTTCGTCATAGAAAAGTGTTATATACAGTATACATTTGTTCCCGCCCATTTTACTGATCAGGCCAGAGTTGTGCTACCTTTTAAGTTCTTTCATTATTCTTCCAATTCCGACCAAAGCCACTTTATTTTTTTCCGCATTACTTTTAGAGTCCAGTTAAGGGGAAATTTGTATTTATTTATATACAGTATACATAATTTGTATTTTTTATATACAGTATACATAATTTTTGTTCTCTATTGTATTATTTTGATTGTGTGTATAATTTCCTCCCTAGACCTCCATCAAACTTAAAATTAAACCCCCGAGACCCCCCTTCAAGATAAATGTGTACATTTTTTGATAACAAAATGTCCCGGCCAAAAGCCTGCTCGTTATCGCTTGCCAGGAAAACATCGACACCTAAAATGCACGAAAGGTCTTAATATTGACAACACAATAGGGCGAATTATCTTAAAATCGACAAACTAATGGGCAAACGTCTTGAAATCTGAAAACCAATGGTGCTAAACATAAGGGAGAAGGGGGTCCAGAAAACTAGACCATCTCTCCTTAAGTTCTTTCATTATTCTTCCAATGGCGACCAAAACCATTCGATTTTTTACGCATAACTTTTAGCGTCCAGTAAAGGGGAATTGTGTATCTATATATTTATTTGCTTATTATATATTTATTAATTTTTAATTTTATATATATATATATATATATATATATATATATATATATATATATATAGTCTCCACCCTAGACCTACATCAAGCTTATGATAATACACCCAAGACCCTCTTTTAGATAAACATTTTCAGTAGAAAAATACCCCTGCCGAAATCTGGTCCCTCCAAACTTGCAGGCTCGCTATCGCTTGCCAGGAAAAATTGACACCTAAATGGCATGAAAGGTCTAAATATTGGCAAAGAAATGGGGCGAAGGGTCTTTAAATCGCCACGTCGTAATATGTCCAAACTAATAGGGCTAAAGATGAGGGCGAAGGGAGTCCAGAACACCCACCCACCCCTCTCCACCCCGCACACCCTCAAAAGCCTAGCCATGATATTCCTCTCTTATTGTCCATCTTTCATTTCAAAACCGTTGCCCACATTTCTTGCAAGCCAACCAGAACCCGGGTAATTATCTCCCCATTTGTTGTGCTTTGCTTTGCTTTGCTTTGAAGGGAGCCCACCTCGCTTTTTTGTATCTTTCTCTCCCTCTCTCTTTGGCTTTTATCCATTCGGCCCCATTCAGCCTACTGTTTTAAGACGCTTACCCCCATCCAGGTGTCAATATTTTCCTGGCGAGCGGTAGCGAGCCAGCATATATATATTTTTGTTTTGACAGCAAGCTAAATTTGTACATTTTTCGATAGAAACAGTTCTCCGTCGAAGCCGGATTTCTCCATACAATGCTGGCTCGCTATCGCTCGCCAGGAAGACATCGACACCTGGATGGGGATAAACGTCTTAAAACAGTTGGCTGAATGGGGCCGAATAGAGACAAGCCAGGGAAAGAGCGAGGAGAGAAAGATAAAAGAAAGCCGCTGACCCCCTTTAATTCGGGGACAAAAATGTATTCCTTATTTTATCCCCCCACCCCCTCCCACCCACACCCATTTTGCCACCATAATATTTTTAAAAAAAAAAAAATCCTCCCCACCCACTCAGCCGCCCTCCCACCCCATTGCCCCCAGTAATTTTTTTTTTCATTCCCCTTTCTTGTCTTTCCTTCTCTCCCAGAACAGTACCCAAGTTTGAATCCTTTTCCCAATTACTTTTTTTTTTTTTCATTCAAGGACAACAAAATAGAAAGATAAAAATAAACCACAACCCTATTTTCTTGGCCCGTTATTTGTCCTTCCCTCCCAGAACAGTACCCAAGTTGGTAGAAAAGTCGTTCCTATTATCCGCAGCGGCAAAGAGGCTGAACTCGGGGGGGGGGGGGTAGTGGGGCGAAGAGAGAGAGAGAAGAGAGAAGAGAGATAGAGAGAGATTGAGAGTGATTAGTGAGTTGAGTGTAGAGAGAGAGAGGAGAGTTATAGACACAC
>CM064543.1:3607084-3623630 GCA_032716605.1 Paralithodes platypus
CCACCCATCCTTCCTTCCATCCTCCCTTCCTTCCCAACCCTTTATATACCCCCCCTCCTCCCACCCTCCTCCATGTTCACCCTAACAGCTCCCTATTAATAAATGACATGACCTAAGAGAGAGAGAGAGAGAGAGAGAGAGAGAGAGAGAGAGAGAGAGAGAGAGAGAGAGAAAATAGATAGATATATTTATAGATATATACTGTAAGTAACACTCCGTTCTTTAACATTATTATCAAATACAAACCCCAATGTATATAGCTAGATATATATATATATATATATAGATAGATAAATAGATAGATAGATAGGTAGATAGATACAGATATATATTTATATATATATATATAATATATATATATATATATATATATATATATAGAGAGAGAGAGAGAGAGAGAGAGAGATTTTCAAATGTCTTATTATTCACTAACACTCTTATCTCTCCATTATTTAGTATCATTATTATAATTATTATAATTATAATTAGTAGTAGTAGTAGTAGTAGTAGTAGTAGTATGTGAGTGTAAATGTGGGTGTTAGTGTGTGTTTATGAGTGAAACGTTATTCTCTATCTTTCTTCTATTCAACAACTGAGCTCTGGAACTCTCTCCCAGAATCAGTCTTTCCTTCATACTATGACTTAATTGCTTCAAACTCCTAAGTCCAGGCATTTTGGCTCGAACATCCCTTGATTTTGGCCCTGTCACTCTTTCAACTCTGGGGGAGTCACTCGTCACAGGCAGTTCTGCCTTTTGTCTCCAGCACTCACATAGAACAAAAATGCTCATAATTGACCACTTGCGAGTTTCAGGCTATAAGGAAGTTGGAGCCATAGACATCATTATTTAGCAGAATACCGGAATTGTTTTGGTTTTACTACATATAAAAATACATAAAATCCAATTCATCATACTGTCTATCCTCCTCATCATACTGTGTAGTCATTATGAGTCTATTTGTTTCCAGCTGAGGGTAAATTGTCATGTTTCTATCTCTGCTATTCAGCTTATTAAGGTAGATTTTGTAGCGAAATATGATGTTCATTATGAACACTTGTCATTAATGCGACACACAGACATAGTAGTTCATATTTTTCCATTAGGTGTCGAGAAATCATCTGCTAAGGGATTCAATTTACCATCAGCTGGACAAAAATAGAGTATAGTAACTCTAGATGTCCTCCTAATATGAGTAAAATCGTCTATTATTAGCCAGAATAATATTAACCCTATCAGTATACGATGACTATCTACTGCCTTTTATACTGGCTATCAGTAGATGAGTTTATTCAGATTAGAAAGGACTAGAGATCTTTCCTAAACTGCATACAATTGTCTCACAATAGCCAGAATATAATGAAAGGTTGCATCATCGTATCCTGAAGGGGTTACTTATATATCGCCCATTTCTCACCTCATTTCAACTTATTTCCTTCCGATTCTCCTCTCAGCCCGTCCGCTAGTCGTCAAACGCCACCGCTAGCCTCTTCTCTCACTTCCGGCACCCGAATATCGCGCACAAGAAGCAAAAATAACTACGGGAAAAGCTATGCGTCTTTACCGAGTGTCGCCTCCTCTGGAAATCAAGCGAGAGTCTATAGTCTTTCACTTTGACACTTGCACATGATAACAGAAATACACGGCTTACAAATCGACTAAACTATTAAACCGCTAAATCAATATCAGTATGTTGTTTATGGATAGTGAAAATAATTATGACAATCCCCTAGAGTTAAATAAGGAAGGTGATTTGATGGGTCTCTCTGGGTACGCAGCCAAGACGGCCAAATGTCGCAAGTTTCCCGCCAAAACCACCAAATGTCTTCCGTTTTCTATGAACATGACATTGTATTACTTGGATTAATGAATTTGAATAAAGGATTCTATCATGTACGGTGGCGCAAAGAAGTCATTCTCAGCTGTCATAACGTTTGGCTCGCTCTGTGCTGTATTAATGTCTGTCAGATGTTGGATAGGGTGGGTAAGTGTAGGAACATGTGTGTATATCTCATCTAGAAATGAATAAATCAAGTATAGATAATGCTGATACCAAATATTGATCAAAATATACTTGTTGCCGATACATCACATATTTGGCCGAGGGACCGGAGTGTGGGGAAAGAGCCTTCTTCCTTGCTATCCTTTCCTTCCACTGTCCCTTACTCTACTAAAATTAAGTCCTGACCACCTCGCTGGGATAGTAAGGTCTGTGGTCAGTGTATCTATGTAAATTCCATCCTAAATCTGAATTATTGTTGCATTTCTGTTTATTATCGATGTTTACAGTGGTATAGTGTACAATCGCACGCAATGTAAGCTATTAACAGACAATTCTATTCAGCTTAGGACCGACCTCTGGAAGACTTACTCAACTTAAGGCGGTGTCACACGAGCGATTTTTCCGTCAATTTCTACGAGCAATTGAAGCATCTTTTGAATTAATGTTGTATATTATTTCAATCTCTTAAATTAATTCATATAAAGTCAGTCTAGTTGTCGATTCCAATGCGAATATACCAAAATATAGTAGGAGAAAAAACTTGCTCATCGAAAATTGGCGGAATTGCGTCCGTGTGAAAAGGCCTTAACCCTTTTACTCCAAGAGATTAATAATAAGTTCAGTAAAATCGTCTGGGGGAAACTAAGACATAAATGAGATTGCCATTGTCTCTCAATCTGCTTTACCCTCATCCTATGACTTAAAGTCTTGCAAAATCCATATATCCAGACATTTCACACTACCGTACCTTGAATGTGTCCCTGTCACTCTTTTCATCGGAAAGAACACTCGACACAGGCAACCTTACCTTGTGTCCCATTCTCACACATAGGAAAACAAAACTAGGAACGAAACACAAGGCTTCTCGTATAACCCAGGTGTTTGTCGGCCGATATGTCATGGCTGGCCCGTGACCCCGATGGTAGAGGAGACGATCAATATACTCAATGTTACGGCAAGTGTTCAGCTACCATCAATTCTGTCTTCAATTATCTTTCGGGAATGTTAACCTGGCAACATCTGGAGGCTCAATAGTTTAATCCCATTCACATGTGGAGTTTTTTCCTGGCATTACTTCATTAAGTACAAAATTATTAGTTACATACTTAGTTAAAATAGGACTTCAGAGGCTATCAACCCTTCTGGATTATTAAGCCAGCACACTGTAAGTCAAGAATAGCGTCAGGACTGGAGCCTCTTTTCCAGAACTCCAGTTACTTCTTGTTTAACAAAGTGTGTTTTAGGATAATTGTGTTACTGAATCAGTGAAGGCTAAAAAGTGCATCTAATGAATAAAGACGTTCACACACACGCACACACACACACACACATACACACACACACACACACACAGCCCGTAGCCTAGTAGGTAGAGCTCTCGTCTCACACACGAGGGGTCGGGGGTTCAATCCCCGGCCGGGCGGAGACAAATTGGGCTTGTCTCCTTTCATGTGTTAGCCTCAGTTCACCTAGCTGTAAATAGGTACCTGGAATAAGTGGACGACGTTGTGACGTCCCATCTGGGGTTGGCAAAAATGGTACAAGGCGAGATGGGTATCATATGGTTCACCTAAGCTGATGGCTACCTAAGCCTTCGGGCGAGACGGTACCGTCTATAGTGAGAATGGTACCATACAGATCCACCCTAAGCCTTCGTTTCCGATGTCGCCAATTGGCTAAAAATACAGACTACACACACATCCACAGCCATTCCAACGATACATATAACACCTACACATATAGGAGGCGGGAAATAACGAGCATGCTCACTCCCGCAATACAACTAGAGTAAGTACAACTAGAGTAAGTACACACACACAGAATTAACGAGCATGCTCACTCCCGCAAATACAACTAGTGTAAGTACACATAGACACGATCAATTCATGGCTTCGTGAATAATAACATAAATATATGCTTTAATTAATTAAGATCCCATACAACTCTAAATTATAATCAAATTCCAAACACGATCTAACAATTAGTGATGCAAATATATTCACCCACCTCATTCATAAACAGGCACGCTGATAGATAACAAGCACACACACACACGCATATACACATACATAGACACGTTCACAACGCACACACACACACACATACACATACACATACACACACACACATAGGCCTACATATATACACACACACAAAAAAACACACACACACACACAAACATACACACAGTAAATACCTGGCTTTGTTTCCAGCCACCCGAATAATTCAGTCCTTTTAACTCACGCACCCACACTGTTTACACACATTCTCTCTCTCTCTCTCGATCTCTCTCTCTCTCTCTCTCTGGGTGGGGAGAGAGCCTTCTGCTTTGCTATCCTTACCTTCCACTTTGTAGCAAATTCTAGGCCTTATAGGGAGCACAATATATGTAACTCTCTCTCTCTCTCTCTCAACTACCAATCAACGCCCCGGTATTAATCCCCGCCCCCACGGATCACGTGGACCAATCATTACCGCGGACCCCCCTAAAGACGGTCGCTGATTGGCTAACGGGCAATTATGGTAATCCTGAACCGTGAGTGGACTGGTTGGAGGGGCTTTGAGGGTATAATGAGAGAGTTACATAGATACACAGACTACATAGGCCTTGCGGTCCCTACTAGGTAGTCCGGACTTAATGCTAAAATAGAATTTGCTACAAAGTGGAAGGCAAAGATAGCAAAGCAGAAGGCTCTCTCCCCACCCACCTCTCCCTCCGACCGTTGGTCAGCATTAAATTAAGGTGGGGAAAGAAGTCCCCCAGCAGAATGAGAAAAAAAACTTCTACTGGGAAATGTACAGTAAAGAACGAAGTTGAGAAATATTATATACTATTGATGCTTAACCTAGAATGAAAGGAAGAAAGCATGAAGGTAAAAATGCATGAAGAATGTGTGTGTGTGTGTGTGTGTGTGTGTGTGTGTGTGTGTGTGAGAGAGAGAGAGAGAGAGAGAGAGTGAGATAGAGAGTTAAAGAGCTGTATAGAGCTAAAGAACCAATGGACCACACTGCCTTAGAGAAATACAATGGGGTCTAGAGCAAACGAAATTTATTTACCCTAATGTATGCTAAACAAAAGAGAGAGAGAGAGAGAGAGAGAGAGAGAGAGAGAAAAAAAGTGTGTGTGTGAGAGAGAGAGAGACTGTGTGTGTATGGCTGAGAGAGTGAGAGTGAGAGTGAGAGTGAGCTGTACAGAGTTAAAGAGCCAGTCCAACCCTAAGAACCACACTACCTTACAGCCACACAATGGAGTCTACAGCAAACAACCATTATTTCCCCTAACATATAAAGGTAAACAAGCTTGTAAGAGGTCCCTTTTACTTGGCTATACTGTATACCGTATACTCGGTCACAGTGGCTTGGTGGGGGGGGGTGTACTCGCTTATTGTGTGGTCTAGGGTTTATTATTATTATTATTATTATATGAGGGAAAAGTAGGAGAAAAACTGCTGAAATGGATGGAGAGCTACCTTAGCGGAAGACAGATGAGAACAACAGTAAGGGGGAAATCGTCAAACTGGACTCAAATTACGAGTGGAGTACCACAAAGATCTGTCCTAGCCCCAATCATGTTTCTAATATTTGTAAATAACTTACCTGAGGGACTAACAAGCTACATGAGCATGTTTGCGGACGATGCTAAGCTGCTTAAAACGATCAGAACCCAGGAGGATTGCCTTGAACTCCAAGCAGATTTGCAAAAGATCCATGAATGGAGCATCAAATGGAATATGGAGTGCAATGCAGGGCAATGTAAGACTCTAGAAATGGGTAAAAGCAAGTACAGACCTAGAAAAGATTATAAACTAGGAAACGAAGTGATTCCCAAAGCAGAAAAAGAAAAGACTTGGGGATAGAATTTAAGGATAACATGTCTCCAGAAAGCCACGTAAATAAGATAGTGAGAGAATCACTAGCACTATTGGCATATATCAGGATGTCTTTCAATTATCTTAATGAAAACACCATGAAACAAATAATAACGGCAATAATAAGACCCAGGATGGAATATGCATCTGTAGTGTGGTCCCCTCACATGAAGAAACATATCCACAAAATTGAGAGGGTACAGAGAGCAGCTACGAGGATGATCCCAGGTTTGGAAAATTTGGAGTACCAAGAGAGGCTCGAGAGATTGAATCTACCTACACTGGAACAGAGAAGGAAACGAGGACAGAAAATTCAGATATACAAATGTGTTAGAGGTATTGACAAAATCGACCAAGAAAACTTCATAGAGAGGGATGGAGGTGAGAGAACAAGAGGTCACAGCTACAAACTGAAAGTGCCTATTAGTAAATCTGATCTGAAAAGTAAAAGATTTTCTACCAACTCGATTAGTGGGTGGAACAAATTGCCAGCCGAAGTAGTGTCTGCACCATCAGTGCATAGTTTCAAAGCACGGTATGACAAACATATCTTAGGAGGCGGGAATTAACGAGCATGCTCACTCCCGCAAATACAACTAGTGTAAGTACAACTAGTGTAAGTACACCCACACACACAGATACGCACACTCACACAACACACACACACACGCACAACACACACACACATATACGCACACTCACACACACACACACACACACACACACACACACTAAAATACTACTTCAAACTGTTTACAAAATACAAAGAAGCATACACACATACATACACAGGCGCGTGTTTTTAGTGTATTTAAAATCAACTTGCACATATGCAAACACACACGTTAAACACAGTAACACCTCTATCTACAAACTTTTACAGATACATGACACATTCAAGCACTAATAATACAGCAAAATACAAGTCACACTCGCAACAGAAAACAGATACAACACACGCCAGCCATAGAGACTTCCACTTATCACAACTGGCTGGGAGAATAGCAAATAGCGGGTGATTCTTGATAAGCATAAAGACTAATAGAGTATAATTGTGTATATACAAACACACACTATCACACCGAGACAACACGTAAGCACACCTAAATCATTCATATACAAACCCAAACAACACACATACAAACACACATACAAACACACATACAAACACACAGACAAACACACAAGTATTATACTGTATGCAGACCACTCCCCCCCCCCCCACACACACACACGCACACCCATTTAAGCTTTCATTTATCCGACCTTGATGTGAGAATTACAAGTCGGGTCTGACTCTTGATAACATGGTCCACCCCCTCCTCTTAAAACACACACTCACACTCTCTCTCTCTTTCTCACTCACTCACTCACTCACTCTCTCTCTCTCACTCACTCACTCACTCACTCACTCACTCACTCACTCACTCACTCACTCACTCTCACTCACTCACTCACTCACTCACTCACTCACTCACTCACTCACTCACACTCTCTCTCTCTCTCTTCATAACATAGTACACTTCCTCCTCCTCACACAACCTAACATAATATGAATAACTGATTAGATTGAGCAGATAACCAGCCACTATCCCCTTAACTTCCCGGTACTCCCGTAATAGGCTGTTGATGGGAGGTGTTTGGGAGGTGGGCCGCGACTCGGTAGATCCCTTATTTACGACAAGGTATATCTTAGTTCTTGGCAGTCGGTTGGGAGGTGGGTTTGTATGTTGACTTGTGTATGTGTGTGTGGGTCTGTGTGTGTGTGTGTGTGTTCTTGGCAGTCGGTTGGGAGGTGGGTTTGTATGTTGACTTGTGTATGTGTGTGTGGGTCTGTGTGTGTGTGTGTGTGTGTGTGTGTGTGTGTGTGTGTGTGTGTGTGTGTGTGACTTGTTTATGTGTGTGTGGGTCTGTGTATGTGGGTCTGTGTGTGTGTATGTGTGTGTGATTTGTTTCTGTGTGTTTGTGTGTGTGTGTGTGGATGCTTGGGCTTTTAATTACACGAGTGTTTGTGTGTGTGTGTGTGTGTGTGTGTGTGTGTGTGTGTGTGTGATAGTTCGTTGGGTATATATGTGGGTGTTTGTGTGTGAGTATTACTGACGTAGGTATGTGAGTGTGTGTGTGTGTGTGTGTGTGTGTGTGTGTGTGTATGGGTGTGTGTGTGCGACGCATATGTGAGTGTTTGTATCTTTATGATCTTAAAATCACCAAACTAATAGGGCAAAAGGTCTTAAAATGCCAAACTAATGGGGCGAACGTCTTAAAATCTCAACACCAATGGGGCTTATAAGCATGGGACTAGGTTACAAACACGAAGACTCCCTCAAACTAGCACACTCTGACCTTTGGCGAACCAGATGTTAAAGTTAAATAATCTGTATGGGAAATGGCGTACACAAGGTTGAGTAAACAGGACGGTTAACCCTTTCAGTACCGGTGCCGTCCTTTTAACATGACTCTGGCTACTGTTAGACGATTTAATTCAGTTTAGAAAGGGCCTATAGCAATATACAGGCTTCGAACTATCTCACATACCTCTTTTTACTATCACAGCTTCTTCTTAAGGGGAGGTTTCCACTTGAGGGATTTTTTTTCGAACTTCCTTCTCCCTCATGATTAGCCCCATTGCTTTTGAGATTTTAAGACGTTTGTCCCATTAGTTTGGCGATTTTATTAACTTTCGACCCATTTCTGTAAATTTTAAGACCTTTCGTGCCATTTAGGTGTCGATTTTTTCCTGGCGAGCGATAGAGAGCCTGTAAATTAAGAGGAATCGGCCTTCGGCCGCGACATTTTTCTACCGAAAAATGTACATATTTATCTTGTAAGGGGGTCTAGGGGGTGTAATTTTAAGCTTGATGGAGGTCTAAGCAACACACTAGAAACCTCCCCTTAAACAACACGAAATCGTCTAAATATAGGTAGACCATAACATAACACACGTCGCTGGTACTGAAAGGGTTAAATTTACTCTGGCTATTGTTAGACGGTTTGTAAAGGACCTCCAGCACAATAGACGGTTTGTAAAGGACCTCCAGCACAATAGACGGTTTGTAAAGGACCTCCAGCACAATAGACGGTTTGTAAAGGACCTCCAGCACAATAGACGGTTTGTAAAGGACCTCCAGCACAATAGACGGTTTGTAAAGGACCTCCAGCACAATAGACGGTTTGTAAAGGACCTCCAGCACAATAGCGGGCTTCGAACTATCTCCCTTAGTAATTTTGCTACCACAGATCCTTCTAACTATCTCCCTTAGCCATTTTGCTACCACAGATCCTTCTAACTATCTCCCTTAGCCATTTTGCTATCACAGATCCTTCTAACTATCTCCCTTAGCCATTTTGCTACCACAGATCCTTCTAACTATCTCCCTTAGCCATTTTGCTATCACAGATCCTTCTAACTATCTCCCTTAGCCATTTTGCTACCACAGATCCTTCTAACTATCTCCCTTAGCCATTTTGCTACCACAGATCCTTCTAACTATCTCCCTTAGTCATTTTGCTACCACAGATCCTTCTAACTATCTCCCTTAGTCATTTTGCTACCACAGATCCTTCTAACTATCTCCCTTAGCCATTTTGCTACCACAGATCCTTCTAACTATCTCCCTTAGCCATTTTGCTACCACAGATCCTTCTAACTATCTCCCTTAGCCATTTTGCTACCACAGATCCTTCTAACTATCTCCCTAGTCATTTTGCTACCACAGATCCTTCTAACTATCTCCCTTAGCCATTTTGCTACCACAGATCCTTCTAACTATCGCTCCCTTAGCCATTCTGCTACCACAGATCCTTCTAACTATCTCCCTTAGCCATTTTGCTACCACATATCCTTCTAACTATCTCCCTTAGCCATTTTGCTACCACAGATCCTTCTAACTATGCTCCATTAGCCATTTTGCTACCACAGATCCTTCTAACTATCTCCCTTAGCCATTTTGCTACCACAGATCCTTCTAACTATCTCCCTTAGCCATTTTGCTACCACAGATCCTTCTAACTATCTCCCTTAGCCATTTTGCTACCACAGATCCTTCTAACTATCTCCCTTAGCCATTTTGCTACCACAGATCCTTCTTAAACTGCACGCAATCGCTGATACAGAAGGGGTTTTAAATGAACGTGCAATTTTAGCCCGAGCATTCCCAACTTAACCCCTTGAGGATAATGGCGCGCTTTGACAGTTTATTATGGATATCATTAGACGATTTTATTCAGATAAGGGGGAACTTGTGAATAATTCACACACACACACACAGAACCACACACGCACAAACACAACCACACACACACACACACACAACCACACACACACAAACACAACCACACACACACACACACACACAACCACACACACACAAACACAACCACACACACACATACACACAGACACACACACACATACACACAGACACACACACACACACACACACGGAAGGGTTCATACCTAGTCAACTTTCAACCCCAGCCTGTTCTCGATGTGCCTTCATTTTCCCCTCAAATGGAGCAAGACTCGTTCTGGTTGTTTGTGGTAGCAGAGGGGAGAGAGAGAGAGAGAGAGAGAGAGAGAGAGAGAGAGAGAGAGAGAGAGAGAGAGAGAGAGAGAGAGAGAGAGAGAGAGAGAGAGAGAGAGAGAGAGAGAAAACAAAATCGGTGTGTGTGTTAGGTGTAAACAGTTTAGCTAACTTTCAAGCCTAGGGGAAAATTAAGAGGCAGGTGACAGGGTGTGTATGTGTGTGTGTGTGTGTGTGTGTGTGTGTGTGTGTGTGTGTGTGTGTGCGTGTGTGAATAGGCCTGGCATGAAAGTGTGGTTTTGAGTGACAGAGAGAGAGAGAGAGAGAGATTCACAATTGCCGAGGGTATCACACGGACACATAATCAGACAATGCCTAGCTGAGTCCTGTTCCTCTCCGTGATCTAATACGTGGAAATATAATGCGTATGATTGAATTACGAGAGTAGTTTCTTACGCAGTGGTTAACTCATCTGCTTAGTCAATGATAATTAAACGAAACCACAGTCGCAATTCATGCACACTCATTTTACTTTCACGCATTATTATGCGACGAGGAACATGACTTATGTGAGCAACTGTACAAAGGCAATTATAATATACGAGTCCAATTAAGCTGGTGTAAGTGTCTTGTTCGCCATGTCACACACACTGCCTGGTCATGCTGTCATCCACCCTCATATAAATAATTATATTCTGGGTCACGTTTGTTAAATCCTCCTAAGGGGGAAGCGTCTGTTTTTAGGACGATTATTTTAATTGTTTATCATTCTATTGTTCTTTCCTTCCATATATACATACTCTATCAATACTCTATCAAGCTTGAAAAGACATCCCCAAGACCTACCTTCTAGATAAATGTGTGCATTTTTTTCGGTAAAAATTTCTCGGCCGAGTTTTCGGTAAAAAAAAAATCCTCTGTCCTTAATTCTCAGTCCTTGATCTCTGTCTGTGATATCCGTCCGTGATCCCTGTCCTTGATCCCACGTCTTTGTTCTTTGTTCGTAGTATCCGTCCTTGCAATCCGTGTATGATCCTCGTTTTGATCCCCGTTATTAATCTCCGTCCTTGATCCCCCGTCCTTGACCCCACTCCTTGATCTCCATCCTTGATCACCCGTCTTTGATCCCCCGTCCTTGATCTCCGTTCTTGACCCCCGTCCCTGATCTCCCGTCCTTGATCCCCCGTCCTTGATCCCCCGTCCCTGATCCCCCGTCCTTGATCCCTCGTCCTTGATTCCCCTGTCCTTGATCCCCCGTCCTAGATTCCCGTCCTTGATTCCCATCCTTGATACCCGGTCCTTGATCTGTGTCTGAGTCATTAATGGGGGTCGAATGGTCACTTACAACTCTAATGGTACAGTCCTGATCTCTCTCTCTCTCTCTCTCTCTCTCTCTCTCTCTCTCTCTCTCTCTCTCTCTCTCTCTCGTTTTGTGCTTTACTATCCTTTTCTTCTATTTTCTTTTATTAAATTGTGTTTCTATTTCTATACTATCTAAAGGTATATGTGTCAATAGGTAACTCTCCCTCTCTCTCTCTCTCTCTCTCTCTCTCTCTCTCTCTCTCTCTTTGGACAATGGTGAGAGAGAGAGAGGTTGAACAGCCTTATTCATTGTACATCAGAGAGAATATGGCTGTTCAACCTCTCTCTCTCTCTCTCTCTCTCTCTCTCTCTCTCTCTCTCTCTCGCCATTGTCCAAGCCCCCTCATTTTTCGTTCTTCTATTCGTTCCTGCCAACTCCTCTTCAGCCCCTCTCGCCCCCCCTTTCTCCCTCTGTCAATCCATTTCCATTCTTCAATATTTTGCTTGGGTCTCTTGTTAAAGGGTGTGTTTCCATATCCCGCTGCTTTGAAAGAGAGAGAGAGTGTGTGTGAGAGTGAGAAGGAAAGAGAGAGAAAAGAGGGGAGATTAGGTTTGATAACACACCTATACACACACACACACACACACACACAAATCAAGGTCATTCAATCTTAATTTACCTTCTGACTTATGCAGATCTTTCTCAAGCTGAAAACAATCGCCTAATGAGAGCCAGAATAGTATCAAAATGGCCCCTTCACAAAGTATTTAACCCCTTCTATACCGGCGACGTAATATTCATTGGATTTCAGCTACATTTAGCCAATGTTATGAAGCTTAGGACGGATATGTGGTAGCTAAAAGGATTAACTGGAATAGTCTGTATGTAGCCTTGTCATTGGTACACATCCTTCCTAAGCTGAATAATATGGTCTAAATGTAGCTGAAATCAAGTAAACAATACGTCGTCGGTATAGAAGGCTTTAATCCTGAAAACACCTGATAATCAAGTAAACAATACGTCGTCGGTATAGAAGGCTTTAATCCTGAAAACACCTGATAATCAAGTAAACAATACGTCGTCGGTATAGAAGGCTTTAATCCTGAAAACACCTGATAATCAAGTAAACAATACGTCGTCGGTATAGAAGGCTTTAATCCTGAAAACACCTAATAATCACATCAAAGCTCCATTGATACTAATCACACCGAGGTGGAACAAAGACTGAATCATATCGACCAATCAGAGGCAGCCTGGCAAACAACCAATCATAACACTAATAGTTATCAATCAATATTGGGTAGGGAATGAATAATTAACTTGTTTGTTTCTAGTTACAACCATATCATTATTAATTGTTCTGTACTTCTATAATTAGGGACCCGGTTTAGGGGGGGGGGGGGGGGGAGTGTCTTAGGGTGAGAATAAAGACTAACGAAGCAGTGTCTATGTTTACCTTTCTTGTTCGAGGCTCCGAAACAGGAGTCGTAAATCCCGTACAAAGCTCTCTGATGCCGTAAAAAGCTCTCTGATCCTGTAAGCTCTTGATGATGATGATGATGATGATGATATGGTATTCTGGGGGCCTATATTTAACCCACAGGTGTCTTATTAGTACGGGCTGTAAGGTAGGGTGTCACTTGAGCCATTTTCCGTCAATTTTCCATGAGCAAGTTTTTTCTCGTATAAGTAGGTGAGAAATCATGACCTCTAACCTCTGTAACTCAAAAACGACATGAGTTATCGAGCTAATATTTCTACCATTTGGGAAGAGTCAGTCAAGGAAAAAAATTGGTAATTTACAGGCAATTTGCTCTAGCCCATTTTGATTAGAATAGACTATAATATATCCACCACCCTGCTTCACACTTAAGGAAACAGTAAGGAGTTGTATGTGATTTATTCCCCAAGACGAGATGCCAACCAAGGTTGGCGAGGCCCATCCATCCGGATTTTTATAAGGCTGTCTCCCCTAGATGGGATGCCAACCAAGACCTACGAGTCCCATTCACCCGGAAACTGCCTGACCAAAACTGCAGAAGAATGCCGAAAAAGTTTTCGTGTGACTGAAATGGAGAAATAAAACGAAAGGATTAAAACCAGGAGAAAAGAAACTTGGAATAAAAGACATTTAAATGTAAGGAAAGAAACGTAGAGAAAGAATTAGGAGATATAGAAGAGAAAGATGGGGGATTGGAATGGGAGGAGAAAAGAACGAGTTAAAGACGAAGGGGGAAAAGATATATAGATATATATATATATATATATATATATATATATATATATATATATATATATATTGTTAGAGATATTGAAGGAAGGAATAAACAAAACAAAATTAATAATGGGATTGTTGCTTCATTTAACCTTGTTTGCATCAAAGAAAATATACTACCTGGCTATACGAATATCAAATTACACAGCAAGAAAGCCAGAAGAAGGAACAGCACACGCCAGTTTCCTGAGAAATTGGTAAGTGAGCAGACAGCAGAGAAACAAGAAATGGCCAAAACCCTACGGAAAGAGCGAGACGCCCTAGTGGAAAAAAAAAAAAAAGAGGCCATACCAAACCAACTCAGGCAATTAAACGAACAAAAACTCCTTCAACTCAGTGAACAACATAGACGCAAAACAGAGAGCAGTACCATCAATAAGCTCTGTATGGTGGGAATATATAACTGCCCAGACCATCCAAAGTCTACATCAACCTTACCAACATCGAATTGACCCCCGACCGATAAGAACTACTCAACAAGGGCCTCAACTGCCACTACATCAGCAAACCCAGAACCCACCGAAAGAGACTTGAGATTGAAGTACTACTTGATGACATCTTACAACTCGAGTAATAGTTAGTTTAGATTACAAATCAACCTAATTTTCTTCTCCCTGTCCTATCCGAAATTCCGTGCCAGTTTTTCCATACTACATGGTATTTGTCCAACTGTTTCCATGCCAGCATTAGCTGGAGGGGGTGGTGGGTGGGGAGGAGCCTTCTTCTTTGCTATCCTTTTCTCTACCTCGTCGTAATAGTTTTAGATATCCAAACTGCCCCGTAAGGACCAATAGGTATGTTGCAGTTTGTTCTCCTTTGTATTCCTCCTCTTCCTCCTCCTCCTCCTCCTGGTCTGTTTACCTCATTAACCAGTCGTTTTGTTTCCCAGGGGTAATTGTTCCGGGCTGCTCTTTTGTGTTGAAGGACGGAGAGAGAGAGAGAGAGAGAGAGAGAGAGAGAGAGAGAGAGAGAGAGAGAGAGAGAGAGAGAGAGAGAGAGAGAGAGAGAGAGAGAGAGAGAGAGAGAGAGAGAGAGAGAGGGGGCAAGGAGGGACGGAGGGAGGGAGGGAAGGAGAGAGAGAGAGTGAGAATGAGAGAGAGAGGGAGGGGGGGGGGGGCAGGGAGAGAGAGAGAGAGAAATGTACACATATATACAGTATATAGAGACATAAATTAATAAATAGATATCGATAGATGTGTGTGTGTGTGTGTGTGTGTGTGTGGGTTTGTGTGTGTGTGTTTGAGTGAGTGTGTGTGTTTGTGTGTCTGTGTGTGTGTGTGTGTTTGTATATACGTGAGTGGGTGAGTGTATTATATTAGTGCTTATATGTATAGTGTGTGTTTTTGTGTGTATGTGACATTATGTGCGTGGAGAGAGTATGTGTGTTAGTGTTGGACAGCGGATGTGTAGGTGATAATGGGTGAGGACACATTTAATCTTATTATGTGTGTGTGTGCAATGTGAGAGATAGATAGAGAGAGAGAGAAGAGGGGGGAGGAGGGAGGGGGGGAGGGAGAGAGAGAGAAAAAAAAAAATATATATATATAGAGAGAGAGAAAGAAAAGAGAGAGAGAGAAAGAAATAAAGAAAGAAAGAGAGAGAGAGAGGGGGGGGGGGGGGGACATTTCAATAATTGTGAAACTAAAATATGCGTCTGTATTGTTTATGAAGTAACAGATATAATTAAGGGGAGACTTTTAAATTGTTTGCTCATTAATGTATTCATGTATTTATTATTACACACACACACACACACACACACACACACACACACACACACACACATACATGCAAACACTCTCACACACACACACCTTTGAAACTGTCTCTTAATTTCCCCCTAGGCTTGAAAGTTAGTTAAACTGTTTACACCTAACACACACACCTACACTCTCTCACTCACACACCCTCTCTCTCTCTCACACACACACACTCACTTTCTCTCGCACACACACACACACTCACTCTCTCTCTCACACACACACTCACTCTCTCAAACACACACTTTCTCTCACTCACTCTCTCTCTCTCACACACGCACACGCACACGCACACACACACACACACACACACACCATATCACTCCCATTCGACCGCCAATACCGAAAAAACATGAAATTATTGGAACACTACTTACCTCAGATATTTCAATTTGCAATACGAAATCGGATTGCAATTCACGCAGTACACACACACACACACATGCATACACAGACACACACACACATATATGCACATGCATACACAGATACACATACACATACACATACAAACACACACAGATACACACAGCCCGTAGCCTAGTAGGTAGAGCTCTCGTCTCACACACAAGGGGTCGGGGGTTCAATTCTTCCTCCGGGCGGAGACAAATTGGTCCTTGTCTCCTCATTCATGTGTTAGCCTCAGTTCACCTAGCTGTAAATAGGGTACCTGGAATAAGTGGACGACGTTTGTGACGTCCCCATCTGTGGTTGGCAAAAATGGTAACAAAGGCGAGATGGGTATCATATGGTTCACCCTAGCTGATGGCTACCTAAGCCTTCGGGCGAGACTGTACCGTCTATAGTGAGAATGGT
>CM064543.1:3623730-3673721 GCA_032716605.1 Paralithodes platypus
TGATACGATGATGCAATATTTTCTGTTTGTTGGCTAGCATTAGACGATGTTATACAGATTAGGAAGGGTATAATATGGAGGTCAGAGGGTTAAGTTAAATAGTGTGTACCCTTTTAGTTCTCGCAGATCCTTCCTAAGCTGTATACAATTATCTATTGATAGCGAAAATGAATTGTCAAAATGCGTCAGAATCTTCAAAGGGTTAACGTCTTGAGGAATATGACGCGTTTTGACAGTTAATTATGGCTATCATTAGACGATTTCATGCAGATTAGTAAGAGTATAAGGAAGTCAGAGGGGTAATTTATATAGTATTTACCCTTCTACTTCCCGCCGATCCTTCCTAAGCTGTGCAAAATCGTCTACCGATAGCCAAAATAAACTGTCAAAATGGGGTATAATTTGAAAGGGTTAAGTGGCCCATAAAGTAAGGAGGTTCCATTAGGATTAGGGATATTTGTATTTATCAATTATTATTATTATTATTATTATTAGTGTTTTTTATTTATCTATTATTATTAGTATTATTATTATTACTATTATTTGTTTTTTATTTATCTATTATTATTATTATTATTAGTATTAGTATTATTTGTTTTTTATTTATCTATTATTATTATTATTATTATTATTATTATTATTATTATTATTATTATTTGTGTTTTTTATTTATCTATTATTATTATTATTATTGTTTTTCTTTTTAAGGGCTAAATGAGCACAAGTAAAGACATAATTGAGGAGCTAGAGTGTTAGAAAGAGGACGAGTGAAGAAAACAGGTGGAAGAGAAGATGAAGAATAATGCAAGGGAGAAGAGAATGGGAAGAAGGCGAACCGGGAATAAAACAGGAGGAGGAAAAGAATGATAAGAATGAAAGACGTTGAAGAAGAAGAAGAAAAAGAAGTGACAGCAAAATATAAGATGCTAAATAGAATGATCATGAGAGCAAGGAAAATCATGCGGAGAAGAGGGCGGAGGAGGAGGAGGAGGAGGAGGGGAAAAGAATGAGGATGAGAGGGAGGAAGAACAGAGGAAGAGAGGGAGGAGGAGCAGGGGAACAAATGAGGAGGAGAGGGAGGGGGAGGAGGGGAAAATAATGAGGAGGAGAGGGAAGAGGAGCAGGAGGAAAGAATGAGGAAGAGAAGGAGAAGGGCAAGACAGAAGAATAGGAGACATCGACATTGGACGAAAGGGAGAAAGACTTGGTCTAATCAAAACACAAACACGAAACATGGAGTAACGACACCGGCAATACAACACGAGGGAGAAAGGGGGAACGGACGCAGAGAAAATATTAAGAGAGGGCAAGGAAGAGCGAAACAAAACAAATGGAAAAAATAATCACAAACACAGACAAAAACAGAGGATTATACAGGATAGAAAGAAGAAAAGCCAACCTTGATGAAGCGAAATGAGAGAGAATATGAGTGAGAGTGAGAGAGAGAGTGTGTGAGAGAGAGAGAGAGAGAGAGAGAGAGAGAGAGAGAGAGAGAGAGAGAGAGAGAGAGAGAGAGAGAGAGAGAGAGAGAGAGAGAGAGAGAGAGAGAGAGTGTGTGAGAGAGATAGAGAGAGAGATTAAGAAAGATAGCGAGAGAGAGAGAGACATAGAGCGAAAGAGACACACAGAGCGACAGGAAAAAATAAAATTAAGGCGTAAGTGGAACAAGAGGACATAGGCAAAAGGAAGAGGCGAAAAAGAGGACTAAAGGCCGAGGGTGATAGGAAGCTAACATATACAAAAGGAAAACTAGATAAAAAAGGAGGGGGCGGAGAGGGGGGAAAGGGAATTGGAGGATAGAGGTTGATAACGGAAATCTGGTACGGGCAAAATTGAATGAGAGGAGTCGGGGAGGGGAGAAGAGGAAGAGGAGGAGGTGGTGCGAGAGGAGGAGGTGGTGCGAGAGGAGGAGGAGGAGGAGGATGTGCGAGAGGAGGTGCAAGAGGAGGTGGTGCAAGTGGAGGTGTAGGAGGTGCAAGGGGAGAAGAAGGAAGAGGAGGTGCAAGAGGAGGAGGAGAACGAAGAAAAGGGAGCATTTACGAAGAGACAGTTGAAGTCGAATGATCCATATATATATATATATATATATATATATATATATATATATATATATATATGTATACAGTATATGGGGAGGGTAAAGATTAAAACTAGGTATTTATATAATTATAATGGTATTCTTAATCAATAAATATGCGTTATTGCCGTAAATTGTACCCCAGAGTGATTATGGGTATCAAGTAGGAGGCGAACTTACTATACGTGCCTACAAAGAAGCACACTCACACGTTTCTCACACACACACATAAACCTTTCAAGACAACCAAGTACACGCACACGTAGTACACGCACACGTAGTACATAGTCAAACAAACAGTAAAGGATAACAAACACAGATTGAAGTATGTATAAAACCACACACACATTAAACCCACAACCACACAAGCACACACACATTATAAAGTACACTCACACACCTAGGCACACACATATACAGTACACTCACACACCTAGGCACACACATATACAGTACACTCACACACCTAGGCACACACACATATACAGTACACTCACACACCTAGGCACACACATATACAGTACACTCACACACCTAGGCACACACATATACAGTACACTCACACACCTAGGCACACACATATACAGTACACTCACACACATAAATACACAAACACACACATAACTCTCGTAAGCCCCTACCATCACCTACTACATATAACACAATAAACCCCAGATTCTCCCTGATAACTCTACTTCCGATTGCAGAAGTGAGCGGCCTTAGCGAGTGGGAGGTCACCGGCTTTTGTTTATCTTTCTCTCCTTTTCTCTCTTTCCCTGGCTTGTATCCATTCGGCCCCATTCAGCTAACTGTTTTTAGACGTCTATCCCCATCCAGGTGTAGACTTTTTCCTGGCGAGCGATAGCGAGCCAGCATTGTATGGAGAAATCCGGCTTCGCCGGAGAAATTTTTCTATCGAAAAATTTACAAATTTAGCTTGATGTCAAAACACAAATATATATATGCTGGCTTGCTACCGCTCGCCAGGAAAATATTGACACCTGAATGGGGGTATACGTCTTAAAACAGTAGGCTGAATGGGGCCGATTGGATACAAGCCAAAGAGAGAGGGAGAGAAAGATAAAACAAGCGAGGTGAGCGCCCTTAGCGAGTGTGAGGTCATGTCCAGAGCAAGCAAGCATCGGTGTGAAAGGGGAGGAGGAACTGCTTGTAATCAAATATAAATGGATTGAAAGGGGAAGGAGTATATTTGATAGAGAGTGTGTGAGAGAGAAATGCAATAATTCTGATATTTGTCCTCGGTTTGTATTTCCATGCACTCGTTGGATTTCCTGCTGGGGGACACGTACAGTCCTCAGCATACATAGGCTTGCACCCATTCGAATCCTCGAAGCCTTTAAAGCCAAGTTGTGAAGCATCTGGACAATAATAAAGCTTGCACCCATTGGAATCCTTGAGCCTTTATAGCCAAGTTGTGAAGCATCTGGGCTATAATAAAGCTTTCACCCATTGGAATCCTTTGCGCCTTTATAGCCAAGTTGTGAAGCATCTGGGCTATAATAAAGCTTGCACCCATTGGAATCCTTGAGCCTTTATAGCCAAGTTGTGAAGCATCTGGGCTATAATAAAGTATTGCATTGTCTCGTTTGCGTTCGATAGTGATTTCTGTATCTATAAACCTTGGACTATACTACGAATCTATGCTAAGAATTGGATGTTTACATTTATTATAATACAACCTTATTATCACACTAATTTACAACCAGTAAAACTAATTTTAATTTACATTTTGTCCAAGCCCAAGTTTTATAATTTAACATAACTAATTTGATGGATAGTTCTACATTTATCCTTAAATTTTCACATGTATTTTGTATATAAAGTTTTTCGAAATATGTTGACTAATTGTCGACCAATAATCGTTTAAAATAGTCGAAGAACAAATGACAGAAGGGTTTGTTTTGAAATTCATAAGACTTTGACTGTGCACACCTAGCTTGCATCTATATTTACATTACTCTCTCGTACTTTGAGCTAAGCAGGATAAATTAATTCAAGGAAGTTCTAAATTAAGCTTATGTGTCATAGTGTAAGGTAGCGCTAAAAAGTTGAGTCTCAGCTGGCATTACGTTTAACTTGCTCTGTGCTGTAATACTGTCTGCCAGATGTTGAATAGGGTGGGTAAATGTAGGAATATGTTTGTATATCTCACTCAAAATGCATAAAGAAAGTTTAGACATTTCTGATACCAATGACGGATCAAAGCATACTTGGTGCCTAGACATAACTTATTTGCCCAACTGTACCAAACAAACACATTATATCTTTCTATTTCTACATACGAAGTTGATGTGAAATATTTAAATAATTGCTTTTGCATTTGCCCTATATAAAATTATCTTATAATTTACACGAATCCATGAATAATAGTTTATGTTCATTATAATTCTCCAGTGCGTTATGGAATACGTAGGCCCTATACATCATTAAAACAAAGTATATACGTAGGTCCTATATATACATCATTAAAACAAAGTATATAGTAACCCTTTGAAGACTAGGACGCATTTTGACAGTTTATTCTGGCTGTATACAGTTTAGAAAGGATCTGTGGGAATTATTATGGTTAAGACTATCTCAATTAATCTTCTGACTTTCATATACCCTTCCTAATCTGAATTAATCGTCTTATAATAGCCAGCAAATAGAACAAATGCCTAATCGGATCTTGAAAGGGTTAAAACTGCTAACTATAATAATCATAAGAAATGTCCTTCACGTAATCACTCTTAATGCTACTAACTCACATGCATCTCACTCACTCACTCACTCTCACTCTCTCTGCCAGTACTCACCATTTTCTGCACATCGTGAGCGTGGGCGTCCAAGGGTGAAGGCGATGCAGGTGCGGGCGGGGGCGCA
The DNA here is from genome assembly GCA_032716605.1 of Paralithodes platypus. Lineage (NCBI taxonomy): Eukaryota > Metazoa > Arthropoda > Malacostraca > Decapoda > Lithodidae > Paralithodes > Paralithodes platypus. Next base: position 3,628,691 of record CM064543.1, read on the forward strand.
TGAGACACGGGCATACTGTGGTGATGGTGGTGGGCGGCGGCGACGGCTAGGAGCGGGTTCGGAGAGTCCCTGTGTTGCTGAGAGTTGGCCACCGCATTGGAGAGCTGGGAGAGCTGAGAGAGCATGGCTGGGAGATGCGAGGTAGTGTCCATGGGCGTGGGTGGTGGTGGAGGCGTGTGTGAGGTAGCCCCGACCCCTGAGGTAGCTGAGGTAGGAGAGGGCACTGGGGAGGTTTTCTTCTCCAGGAGGTCGGAGGTAGATGACAGTGGGTTGTTGGTGTCGCTTCCTGAACCTCCTCCTCCTCCTCCTCCCATGAAGGGTAGGCCTCCAGGCAAACCTCCTCCGCCGCCGCCAGGACCCCCACCCCCCCACATCTTCTCCACAGTCCGGTACAGCTGAAACGGGAAAAAAATTACACATTAAATTGACGAAATGTATCATGTTCATATATGCAGACACACACACACATACAATATAATAGTAATTTGACAACGAAATGGGCGAAAGATGTAAAAAATCGTCAAACTAATGGGCCGAACGCCTTCAAATCGCAAAACTAATGGGGCTAAACACGAGGGAGAAAGGTGTAAAAAAATAAAAAAAATAAACACCGGCCCATCTCTCCCCCTTAAAGTCAAATAAGATAAGCCAGAACCAAACATTTAGGTCAGGAAATTACCGCAGCTGGAGAGACTGGACCAAAAAAAAAAACAAGAAACGGTTTAGTACACCTATGAGAAAAATTAGGTCATGAGGAGGGTACATCTGGAAGGAAAGGGGGGGGGGGGGCGGGTTTGGATGTAATGGTGCAGTACAAACAATAGGGGTCATAAAGGAGGAAGAGAGGCGTGAAATAATAGCCACCTGTTAAGGGGACAGGGGCTGGTTTGTTGGGATATTAATTTATTCATATTTTGTTTTTAGTTACCTCGCTAGACCTCCATCAAGTTTAGAAAAATACACCCTAGACCCCCCCTTCAAGATAGATTTGTACATTCTTCGGTAGATAAATGTCCCGGCCGAAGGCCGATTACTCTTAAAATTATTATAGGCTAGCTATCGCTCGCCAGGAAAAATTTGACACCTAAATGGCACGAAAGGTCTTAATATTGACAAACAAATGGGGTGTAAAGTAATAAAATTGCCAAACTAATGAGTCGAACGTCTTAAAATATAAAAACCAATGGGACTAAACACGAGGGAGAAAGGGTCCAGAAAACCCAGCCCATCTCCCCTTAAGGAGATGGCAACCAACTCGAACTTTGCAGGAAACGTGTTCTTCCGTCGACTCTCCAGTGCTGTGGTTATATGCCTCTCTTAGCATAAACAAAAATATAATAGATTATATACTAAACAAAAGTGCCGCATGGATTTACTGTGATATATAGTTTTTATATACGCGTGTGTGGCTTAGAACAAAGGGCATACAGTGTGACGTTTAATGAAAAGAAGTTGACTAAAATTCTCCCTGTAAGCGGCACTGCTTGAAATGTAAACAAACACAGCGGGAGACAAATGAGCCGAGGGTTGCGCAAGGAGGGAGATCGTGACGTCACAGCACTGATCAGGAGAGAGAGAGGGGGAGGGGGGATACAGCTAAGGAGACGAATAAGTAGGTAAGGAGAAAACAAGGTAAACATGAGGAAAGGATGACCATTAATTGGCAGGCCGTGTAGTTCAGAAGAGTAGGGAAGCAGGAGGTAGAGACAGCCGATGGTAGACTATTTAGCAAAGAGAAGTAGGAGACCAGGATAGTAACTGGTATACAGGGGAAGGAAGACGGTGGTGAGGGTGATAGTGCTAAAGCCTATTCGCAGTAAGTAGGCGAGAAATCATGACCTCTATCCTCTGTAACTCAAAAAGGGCTAGAGCAAATTGGCTGTAAATTTCCACATCTATTCATTAACTGACTCTTCCCAAATGGTAGAAATATTAGCTCGATTACTCTAGTCGTTTTTGAGTTACAGAGGTTAGAGGTCATGATTGCTCGCCTACTTACAACGAATACACTATAGTGGTGATGGTAGCGATGATGGTGACAGTAGTAGTGATGATGGGGACTGGGAAATTGAAGCAGTGAGATGGGAAGGCAGAGAAGATCATTCATGGACATTGGAGCATACAGTAGGTATCTAAAGCTACAGACGGGGATATTTATGTAGACAGAAGGTGGAGACGAAAGATGACAGAGGCAAAGAGATGGCAGCCAAACAAATAGAGACAGAGAGGGAAGCCAGGGGACGCAAAGACACATACACATATAAAGAAACCAGCGGGAAGCGAGATAATGGCCAATAAGTGGAGACAGGTAAAACAGAGACAGGAAAATACGAAGGGAAGGAAATCGGGAAAGGGGGGCTAGAAGACAGCAGTGATGATGAGGCAGAGAGAGGTATGGGGACACAGGCACAGTGGCAGAGAGAGATAGAGAGGTCAAGAAACAGCATAGTCTACAAAAAACCAAAAAAAATCTATACAGTAGGGAAGAGCAAGGAAGGTGAACTGTATAGGCTCTCATGTACCTTGGGGAAGAGGGCCGTGGGTCGGAAGGTGTTTTGGCAGATATATATAATGAGGTGTGTATATGCAGCAGAGATACAGAGATACGGAAAGATAGAGACCAAGAGGCACTGGTCATAGATAGGGAGGAGGGCAGTGGAGGTGGAAGTGGCACAGAAATAGTAGTGGCGGTGAGTGGATATACTGTAGATGAGGTCTGTATATACAGCAGAGATACAGAGAGATAGAGAAAGTAAGATACAGCATACATAGAGAGGAGGGGAGTGGAGGTGAAGGTGCTGGTGGCAGGGGGATATAATGAGGTATGTATATGCAGCAGAGATACAGAGATACGGTGAGATAGAGAGGCCAAGAGACAGCATACATAGAGAGGACGGGAGTGGAGGTGGAGGTGCTGGTGGCAGGGAGATATAATGAGGTATGTATATGCAGCAGAGATACAGAGATAGAGAGGCCAAGAGACAGCATACATAGGGAGTGGAGGTGGAGGTGTCACAGAAATAGTAGTGGCGGCGGGTGGATATAGATGAGGTGTGAAGATTCAACACTGATAATTCCGACAGTGCGCGAGACAGTGCCTGCTTGTTCCCTCTCTTCCTGGGTGGTCTCTGCTCCTTCAATGACTGATATCTGTGCTTGCTCTGCTCTCTAATTTTCTGCTGGCCTCATCTTATCTCTAATCTCTAGTTCTGCCTCATATCTCTGCTTGCTCTGCTCTCTAAATTTTGCTGGTCTCATCCTATCTCTAATCTCTAGTTCTGCCTGATATATCTGCTGGCTCTGCTCTCTAATTTCCTGCTGGTCTTATCTTATCTCTAATGTCTAGTTCTGCCCATTATTTGTTCGGAATATTTACCTGTCTGCTTTTCCTGCCTGTCTCTCTCCTCTCTGGTACTCTGCCCTATCTGCTCTCCTATCTACTGTTCTACCTGTGCCTGTCTGCTCTTCTCTCTCCTGCATTGTTAACCTGCTCTTCGCTCGTTTGTTCTGTCTGCCTAATCTGCTCTTATAGTCTGCTTAAGGGGGTAGTGCTTGGTTTAAGGGGGTAGTGCTTGGTTTAAGGGGGTAGTGCTTGGTTTAAGGGGGTAGTGCTTGGTTTAAGGGGGTAGTGCTTGGTTTAAGGGGGTAGTGCTTGGTTTAAGGGGGTAGTGCTTGGTTTTTGGGCTATATATTAATTTATTTATTTATTTTTGAGTTTCCTCGCTAGACCTCCATCAAGCGTAGAAAAACACCCCCTAGACCCCCTTTCAAGATTAATTTGTACATCTTTCGGTAGAAAAATGTCCCAGCCGAAGGCCGTTTCCTTCTAAAATTACAGGCTCGCTATCGCTCGCCAGGATTTTTTTTACACCTAAATGGCACGAAAGGTCTTGATAGTGACAACAAAAATTAGGCGAAAGGTTTCAAAATCGCCAAACTAACGGAACGAACGACTTACAACCTCAAAACTAATATGCTAAACATGAGGGAGAAGGAAGGGGGTCCAGGAAAAGCGAGTACTACCCCCTTAAACATCCCACCCTCTTTCTATTCCCAATGGTAACTAACTAAGATTCACCCCCACTTTGCTTCCTGTGGCAATATTTTCCTCTGGGGTGTTTATTGACGCTGCGGGTAATGTTGTTGATATATTTACTTTCCTTTGCAATAATAATCACCTGGCCCGATCCACCTGTATTTGTTTTGCTTCTTATATCGTCTCGTAAGTCAAGGCGTTTTTTTCGTATTTATCTAACTTGCTCATAATTGTCTAAACTTCCTGCTCGCCTGCCTGCCAATAAGATTTGTTGTAGCCGTCTTAATCTGGCAAATAGTTGGTCATATGTATCCCAGACACCGCCTTAACATAAGAATAACCCTTTGAATCACCATTTAAACCCTTTCAGTACCGGTGTCGTCCTTTAAACTTTATTATGGCTACTACTAGACGATTTTCTTCAGTTTAAAAAAGATCTCTAGCAATTAACAGGTTTCGAACTGTCTGACTAACCCTTTTTACTACCACATAACCTTCTTAAACTGCACAAAATCGTCTAAATATAGCTCGAATGAAATAATAAAGATATTGTCAATACAGAAGGGGTTAAACATACAGTATATCATTCCACACCAAAAGTCTTGGGTTTGATTCCCTCTAATACACTCGTGATTGTTGTTTATCGTGGAAGCTATCAATTCTGTTCTAGTCAAAGTTTCTAAAATATTGTCAAGTAAATTTTTCAATTCCATAACTCTTCAGTTTCATACCAGCTGACACTTCACAATATATCAACATCAAAATATCGCATCATAATCATACTAGCCAACCTATTTTGTGAATATCAACTTAACTTGTGTAGTTGAGGTATTAAACATGGTCTCCAAAACAACAGAGGTAACAGATATCTTCCTATAAACGTCTCTGGAAATCTAGTACCTCGATCTTTCCTTGCCTGGGTGCCTCTCTTGCCTGGTGTGTGCCTCTAAATGACTTCATAAAGTACCTGTCCGGGCCTGTCTCACGGTCTCATTGGGTGACGAGCAGCTGTATATCTCACCTGTATGTATCATCTCACTCTCACTCTCACACTCTCTCTCTCTCCTGGCACTGAGCCCTGTACCCCTCCCCATATTATATACCTCTCCTACCTGTTTACTAAATGACTCGTGGGCAAGGCGTGAACAATAAACCTTATAGTGGGACCTCCCCCCCCCCCCCCTATCACTCTTTCAACTTTGGAGGGACACTTGTTACAGGCAGCCTTGCCTATTGTCTCCTTGATGCACATAGGGAAAACAATATCACTTCAAATCGCATTCCGGGCCATCCTTACAAGATGTGCCCTTCAGTCGTAATGGCTATCTTTCCAATCTCCCTTCTTATTGTATTTCTCTTGACTATTCTGTTCCCACTCTATATTTATTATCGTCTCCCTCTTCTCCATTCTATTCTACCCTTCAATCGTCCTGGCTTTCTTTCCTCTTTTCCCACCCCTTCTCCCTCCGTTTTGCCCTGTCCGCCCTTCCTCTGTGCTTGTGTGCTCGCCTCTGAGGAATACCGGCACTCACGGCTTTATTAAAGGAGTGTCGGCAAGGGTTTTACATTGATTAACAAACTGGGATTTTTTTGGGGGGTCGACTCTCCTCACTCTAGAAGGGAGAGAGAATGGCCACTGGTCGTCTGATGATCCTTTAATATATATATATATATATATATATATATATATATATATATATATATATATATATATATATATATATATATATATATATATATATATATAGTTTTTTTTTGTGTAAGAAAAATAACCACTGGCTGTGGAAATAAATGTTTATTATTATTATTATTATTATTATTAGTGTTATTATTATTATGATGATGCATAACGCTCATATTCTGTCTGTCTTTCTGCCCCTCCCCCCCTCTCTCTCTCTCTCTCTCTCTTTGTATACTGTATATTTCAACTGAATGTGCCGATTTATCTTTCCGCATTTCTTTCCCTGTTCCATCTATCCGAATATCAATTAGCTATATATCTTCACACCTTCCTAGTTGCCTATCATCAAACATTATCATATATCAACACATACACAATACAAACATTAGTGCTACATAACATTAATATTTTCTTCATATATGTACACAAATATTAACGCTACATTAATTATATCTTTTAGTTACTCTCACAAATACGGTACATTTCATCTCTTACAAATCCCCTCAGGCCATTCTAGTATCTGCTTATATCCCCATTTACGATTTATTTGTCTAAAGAGGAATTTATTGTTTATTTTTCTGTTAAATATAGTTTATCTATCAATCTCTCACTATATAACAAACTGTCTATCTAATTACTAGTCCATGGATATATATTTAGCAATCAAACAATATTATCTCACTTTCACACAAACAAAACACACACACAGGCACGCGCAAAATAACTCTCTCTCTCTCTCTCACACACACACACACACACCCACACACACCCACACACACACACACACACACACACACACACACACTCAGCACAACAGGATGGTTAATGGCTACACTAATGACACAAAATCCAACAAGCACAATACAGATAACCCTTATCATCGGCAAATGATTATCAGTTATGCCAGAAGCCCCAATAACATAAATCATAACAACAGTTCCCATTAAACAAAAAATGCGCTATGATTGCCAAAAATATATACATGCTAGAATCGGATATATAACAATGGAGCGGAAGTCATTTATAGTATTGGAAGCACGGACTGACACTGCAATGATATTATGCTCAACATAATACCACTACTTTTGTTTTACTACGTGCATGAAGGAGACAAAAGGCAGGTTGTCTGTAACGAGTGTCTCCCCCAGAGCCAAAGGAGTGTCAGGTATCTAAATTCAAGGGACGTAGTGGTCAAAATACATGGAGTTTAAAGCAGCTTAAGTCATAGGATGAAGGACAGATTGATTGAGGGACTGACTGACTGAAAGCTTGTACAAGACACACGGACACAATATGAAGTGCATAGACTTGTCACACAAATCAACAGCAGATCAATGCATTTAAGGGGAGATTTCCACTTGAGGCATTTTTTTCTTTACCCCTTTCTCCCTCATGTTTAGCCCCATTGCTTTTGAGATTTTAAGACGTTCGCCCCATTAGTTTGGCAATTTTAAGAACTTTCACCCCATTTATGTCACTTTTATGACCTTTCGTCCCATTTAGGTGTCGATTTTTTCCTGGCGAGCGATAGCGAGCCTGTAATTTAAGAGGAACCGGCCTTTGGCCGGGAAATTTTTCTACCGAAAAATGTACAAATTTATCTTGAAAGGGGGTCTAGTGGGTGTAATTTTAAGCTTGATGAAAAAGTATGGAACAAACTAAATACCTGCCCTTAAAAGTATGAGTGTATGAGTGTACTATACTAGTTTCAAATAAGGTAGGCTAGACATTGTGAACCCTAACCTCTGTAACTCAAAAAGGGCTAGAGGAAATGGGCTGTCAATTTCTACACCTATTCCCTGGCTGACCCTTCCCAAAATGGTAGAAAGAATAGCTGGATTACTCTAGTCGTTTGTGAGTTACAGAGGTTAATGTTTAAGAGTTTTGGCCTACTGATTTTGAACATGGTATAGTCGATCAGATATAGAGTCACTATGCAGTACCGAACAGATATAGAGTCACTATGCAGTACCGAACAGGCTGTGAATATGGCGTTATTAATGTTACGTTCCTGCAATAATGATAATTGATGTGCAGTGACAGGCTAAATACGTCGTTATTCATTATATTCCCATGTAATAATGATAATTGATGTGCAGTGACAGGCTAAATATGTCGATATTAAGTATACTTCCCTGCAATGACGACAATTGATGTGCAATAACAAACAGGCTAAATATGTCGCTATTCATTATATTTCCTTGCAATAATGATAATTGATGGACAGTAACAGGCTAAATATGTCATTATTCATTATACTTCCTTACAATAATGATAATTTTTGTGCATTAACACGCTATATATGTGGGTATTCATTTTATTTCCTTGCAATAATGATAACTAATGGGCAGTAACAGGCTAAATGTGTCGTTATTCACTATACTTCCCTGCAATGACGATAATTGATGTGCATAGTTATCATATTCTGCTTTCCGGGCTTAGGGTGAGAAAAGACGCACCGGTCGGATCCCCTGCGTGAGTGCGAGGTCATTTGCATATTACGGAAGTTTGGGCGGGTTCATAGTCGGCCGCTACTTTCTCTTTTACCGGGGCCGATCACGGTATCTTATTCTATCCTAACCTAGACTAAACTATCCCTTGTTTAAGTTTAAGCTAGGGTAGTCTATGTCAGGTTATAAGAAAAAGTCAGTCGTGGTTTGGTTAGTAGAGGTTAGGTTAGTGTTGGTTAGATTAGGTCAGGTTAGGTGAGGCTAGGTTCAGTCACGCCTAAACTAGCCCTTGGTCAAGCTAGGGTAGTGTATGTCATGTTATAATAGGTCAGTCGTGTTGAGGTTAGGTTAGTTCAGGTTAGGTGAGGCTAGGTCCAGTCAGGCCAGGTCAGGATAACCAAGGACAATGTACCGTAATCGTCCTGGTAAAACATCAATGTATAAGTAAATAAATACGAAAAATAAGAATATATATAATAAAAAGTAGCGAGAGTGCGTGAACATAATATATAGACTTGGGGAATACACCGCAGCCCGTCCAGATCTTCATTAGACCCCTTGGTTCAATACTTAACGACTAATTGAGAGTAAACTGGTGATTTGAGCGTCCAGCGTGGGCTCTTAAATGGGCCGTTAACGAGGTAGTTAGCGACTAATTGGTCTGACCCGCTTGTAAAAAAGGTGGCCTGTATACTGAGAGAGAGCGACAGGGAAGTGTGAGGAAAGAAGACAGGGGGTGGAAGAGGAGGAGGAGGGGGAATAGAGGGGGTGTAGAGGGAGAGTGGCAGAAAAGAAGACAGGGGGGAGGAAGAGGAGGGAGGGGAAGAGGGGGTGAGTGGAAGAAGAGGAGGGGGGAGGAAGAAGAGGGGGAGAGGAAGAAGAGGGGGAGGAAGAAGAGGGGGAGGAAGAAGAGGGGGATTGGAAGAAGAGTGTGTGGGGGGGGGGGTGAAACAAGAGGAGTGGAAACAGAGAACAAGAAGGTAGAAGTGAGAAGATGAAGAATAAAGGGGAACTAGAACAGAATGAAAGGTGGTGGGGGGGGGGGGGGGGTGCATAAATAAGAAAAGTATGTAAATGTAGATAGATAGATAGATAGATGTCTATAATATCTTCGAAGTCTTCAACCAAACTTTCATTCTTCCTTTATTTTATAAGCAAGGATAAATTTGGCTATTTGGAGTCTCATTCTTTGTTCTATTTACAATTGAAATAACAGTTCACTAATTTAACCCCTTCTGTACCAGCGACATCATCTTCATATATTCTAGCTATATTTCGACGATTTTGTGCAGTTTAAGAAAGATCTGTGGTAGTAAAAAAGGGTTAAGTGAGATAGTTCGAAGGCTGTTAATTGCTGGAGGCCCTTTTGAAACTGAATAAAATCGTCTAATACTAGCCAAAATAAAGTTAAAAGGACGTTACCGGTACTGAAAGGGTTAATATCTGTCTGCACATTCTCACTCTCCACTCACATAATACGTCAGCTCATTTACATATACATTTAATCGAGCGCAGCTCTACTCCACCCACATTCATATTACAGTAAAAGTTAACTGCATTCCTTCTGCCAACAAACACTCATTCCAATCCACTTCATACCCAGCCCTATATCCCGCAACACAGCATATCTCTCATCCACATCTGCCTCCTTCAAATCCCCACAACTCTCTTATATAAACACAATTCAATCATTTCCTATAAATATATAACTCGCAACCCTCTTATATAAACACAATTCAACCATATCCTATAAATATATAACTCGCAACCCTCTCATATAAACACAATTCAACCATTTCCTATAAATATATAACTCGCAACTCTCATATAAACACAATTCAATCATTTCCTATAAATATATAACTCGCAACTCTCATATAAACACAATTCAACCATTTCCTATAAATATATAACTCGCAACCCTCTCATATAAACACAATTCAACCATTTCCTATAAATAAATAACTCATACACGCACAAAGGTAAAGTTCTCACTTATTTCCGTCAACCTTTCCACATTCGTCTTTCGGCCAACATCAGCGCAGCTTATGCTAATAATGTATCCACTAACCATTAACATATACCTCCTCTTCAAATCTTATAGACTTCCACTAACTAACCCAACCACCGCATTTTCATATCCAATTAATTCATCTAACCCCCAGCATCGGTTATATCTCCCACCTAAGCCAGTCCATTTTCCTCCAATCCACCCAGCTCTCACCCACTTCCAATTGCCCGCGAACCAATCCATTCCGACAACCTGTGTATATCCAAATTATTCATTCGCTCAAGGTGCACTTCCGCTCACTTACCCGTTTACTTATCAAATTCATTAATTCATCCATTTGCCTGGCTTCCCCACTGTTTCTATTTCTGCCTCACCTACACAGAGAGTAATCCAGCTAAATCTCACAAACACCTCGTCCTCCTATTCATTATGTTCACTACTTAACAAGCACACCACACTTCTTTCCAATACACCAAAATTACCTCTAACGTGCCTTGATTTCTGGCTCTGTATCATTATCTCAACCTTGGGAAGGAGGGGGGGAGCACTTGTTACAGACAGCCTTGCCTGTTGTCTCCTTCATGAACATAAAAAGAAAGAAACAATTTTGTATTTACAGCATACCTTCTCCTCATTCTAATCCACTTATAAACCCTCTCATCCACCGCCATCCACTTGCCTACCCGCCCCTCCACCCACCCACCTGTGCCTCCGGGGAACGACCAAGAAAGACGAGACGTATATTCAGATTAATGGTAAAATTACGATGGCCCCAACGAGGGTATCAGATGCGCCCGGGGCAATTTCATTTTGGACGGCGAAATGGAAGATGGCGAGATTAGTGAGCAAAACAACTGGCATCCCGGGACGTGGGGGGGTCTTATTTACCGAGCCCCTGAGCACCTCTTGTTTCCTGGAGAGACAGAGAGAGAGAGAGAGGAAGAGGACGAGAGGAAGATGTGGTTGGAAGAAGTGTGGATGGAGGAAAGAGAATGGGAGGTGAAATTGGCATAATAGCACATGAAGTCACAACATGGCATAATAGCACATGAAGACACATAATAACATAATAGCACAGGAAGACACATAATAGCACAGGAAGACACATAATAGCACAGGAAGACACATAATAGCACAGGAAGACACATAATAGCACATGAAGACACATAATAGCACAGGAAGACACATAATAGCACAGGAAGACACAACATGGCATAATAGCACATGAAGACACATAATAGCACAGGAAGACACATAATACCATAATAGCACAGGAAGACACATTATAGCACAGGAAGACACAGAATAGCATAATAGCTGGCCGTAAGGAGAAAGTGGCTATGAAAATGATAAAGCCTGAGCACCCTCATTCCATGAACCTAAGGGAAGAAACGACAGAGACGGAGACAGACGCAAGGAAAGGCTTTAACCTCTTCTGTACCGGCGAAGTCTTTTTCATTCTATGCTCGCTATATTTCACCGATGTTGTGCAGTTTAAGAAGGTTCTGTGGTAAAATAACGGGTTTAGTGAGACAGTTCGAAGCCTGTCAATTGCTGAGGCCATTTCTAAACTGAATAAAATCGTCTAATAGTAGCCAGAATAAAGTTAAAAGGACGGCACCGGTACCGAATGGGTTAAGGGGAGGGTTTTAGTTTGCCCTATCAAACTTAAACAAACACATCCAGGGAAAATGGAAAAACTGGAAAATGAACAAGCAGGGAAAGAGGAAAAATGGAAAAGCAAAGCAGGGAGAGAGGGGAAAAGGAGAAGCAGAAATGAACAAACAAGGAAAGTGGGAAATGGAGAAGCCGGGAAAGAGTGAAAATGGAGAAACTGTGAGAGAAGTTGGAAGAGAGAGAGAGAGAGAGAGTGAGTAAGGACAGGCAAGGAAAAACTTGGTCAGAACTGCAAACATATATCTCCCCTGATGCAAATATTAAGCATAACAGGGCGGACCCGAAATTCCACCGAAACGCCTGCCGCCCCCCGAAAAAAAATGAATTCAGTATGCTGCTTCAGTTTCTTAGCTGAAATATGAGATAAACTTTACACATATATGCGTAACGGTATAGTTTTATTGAATATTAAAACCAATGAAGGAAACTGGTTACATTTGACATTGCAAAATGCCTATTAGATGAAAATAAGTGCTGATGAAGATAATTAACTCATACATAAATACATAAATATGTAATTTGTAAATAAAATACTACTTCATGTATTTCATATCTTTACAAAAAATAAATATACGGATAATTAAAAAGGATAAAGAAACTGTACACATTTGAACAATAAAAATGGATACCCTCTTGTTTGAAAATGATTTACTCAATGTGACCTAGCGAAATATAGAAAGACTAAGGAATATACTACGCCAACAACACACATTCGAAGATTAAATACAAAGAAATGATGGACTGAACACAAGGAACTGAAAGCATATTGTAGCGAAAGAACGAAATCCTGGGAACTAAAATGCGTAACAATACACATGTGAATATTAAATACAAACAACAAAATATATGTACAATGATTTACTGAACACTAGCAACTGAAAGCATAATTTGGCGAATGAACGAAAGTCTAGGAACTAAAATACGCTGACAATACACACGTGAATATCATATACAAATAAATAAATAATGATTTACTGAACACTAGCAACTGAAAGCATAATTTAGCGAAAGAACGAAAGCCTGAGCAGCGAAGTGGGGCACACAGGGAAAGGGATGAGGTAAATTTATACAAAATAGACGGTGAACTCAGAAAATATAAGCCATTAATTTACCAGAAGAGGCAATTAGCCCTCGTATTTTGGAACTTGAAACTTGTCCACAAAATATATTGTCACCTCGGACGACTGGGGTGGGTGTGTGGGTGTGTTTCTGCGTGTGTGGGTTGTGTGTGTGTAAGTGGGCGCGTTGGCGTGTATGTGTGAGTGTGTATTTTGACTGTGCGTGCGTGTTTAAGGCTGTGTGTTTGGCTGGGTGTATGCGTGTGAGTGTGTGCGAAAGTGAGTGAGTGGGTTTGCGTTTGTGTGTGTGAATGTGCGCACCTGAGTGGGCGTGGGTTAGTGTGTGCGTTCGCGCAAGCGAGTGTTTATGGGTTTGTGTGTGTGTGTGTATGAGCGCAAGAGAGAGTGTGAGTGTGTGTGTGTGTGTGTGTGTGTGTGTATGGGTTTGTGTGTGTGTGTATGAGCGCAAGTGAGTGGGCGTGTGTGTGTGTGTGTGTGTGTTTGTCCGAGCGTGTGTGAATGTGTTGTAAAGAGAAAGTATTATGGACAAAAACATAGGCTGTTGAAACTTGCGTGTGCGTGTACTTATGCGTGTGCGTGTACTTATGCGTGTACTTATGCGTGCTTAGGAGTGTTTTGCGTGTGAGTTTGTTGACACTTCCGCGATTTACTATTATATGTGTTTTGTTTGGTACATGTTATCTGTTTAAGGGAGCCCACCTTGCTTTGTTTTAGCTTGCTCTCCCTCTCTCTTTGGCTTGATCCATTCGGCCTCATTCAGCCTACTGTTTTAAGACGTTTACCCCCATCCAGGTATCAATATTTTCCTGGCGAGCGGTAGCGAGCCAGCATATATATATTTTTGTTTTGACAGCAAGCTAAATTTGTAAATTTTTCGATAGAAAAATTTCTCCGGCGAAGCCGGATTTCTTCATACAAAACTGGCTCGCTATCGCTTGCCAGGACAAAATCGACACCTGGATGGGGATAAACACTTGGCTGAATGGGGCCGAATGGATACAAGCCAGGGAAAGAGAGAAAAGGAGAGAAAGATACAAAAAAGCCGGTGAACCCCCTTAATTTTGACCGAATCTCAAGTAAGATAAGAAATGATTGGTATGATGCGAGACAGAAAGGGGATTTGTGTACATATAATTCCTAATACAATTGAAATAGCTTAATACTTTGGCATACAATCTTTATATATTGCTATTGGCCACCTGGAACTTCTTTGTCTTTAATACTACAGCATATATCAAACATTAAAGGGAGATCTCCACTCGAGGGACTTTTTTCTTGACCCCTTTCTCCCTCATGTTTAGCCCCATTGCTTTTGATATTATACAACGTTTGCCCTATTAGTTAAGAACTTTCACCCCATATTAAGACCTTTCGTGCCATTCAGGTGTCGATTTTATCCTGGCGAGCGATAGCGAGCCTGTAATTTAAGAGGAACCGGCCTTTGGCCGGGACATTTTTCAACCTAAAAATGTACAAATTTATCTTGAAAGAGGGGTCAAGGCGGTGACATTTTTAGATTGCTGGAGGAGTAGGAAACAAACTGAAAACCTTCCCTTAACTAAACTTCATCCATAAGTCAGTGATATCGACTATGTATGTGTACATATATCATCGACTATGTATGCATATGAAATACGTATTACATGTATTTGTAAAGTTGTATGTGTGCATATATCATCGACTATGTATGCATATGAAATACGTATTACATGTATTTGTAAAGTTGTATGTGTACATATATCATCGACTATGTATGCATATGAAATACGTATTACATGTATTTGTAAAGTTGTATGTGTGCATATATCATCGACTATGTATGCATATGAAATACGTATTACATGTATTTGTAAAGTTGTATGTGTACATATATCATCGACTATGTATGCATATGAAATACGTATTACATGTATTTGTAAAGTTTTATGTTTACATATTTCATCAACTATGCAACCAATTAGCACTGACTAATTATAAGCTCCTCATGTTTATAAATAACAAACAAGGGCTTGCTGACTGCCTGCTACAGTGAGTTAGTCCTCTTCAAAATGTGTGTATGTGCAGGGGTGTGTGGGTATGTTGCTTCTAATGTACCGTGTGTGTGTGTGTGTGTGTGTGTGTGTGTGTGTGTGTGTGTGTGTGTGTGTGTGTGTGTGTGTGTGTGTGTGTATGTTGCTTCTGGTATAACATGGGTGTGTGTGTGTGTGTATATGCATGGGTATGTGTCTGTTGTTTCTAATAGCCCGTGTGTGTGTGTGTGTGTGTGTGTGTGTGTGTGTGTGTGTGTGTGTGTATGTTGCTTGTGGTATAACATGGGTGTGTGTGTGCGGTGTGAGCGCGTGTGTGTGTGTATGTTGCTTCTGGTATAACATGTGTATGTGTGTGTGTGTGTGTGTGTATATGCATGGGTATGCGTCTGTTGTTTCTAATAGCCTGTGTGTGGGGGGGGGGGGGGGGGGGGGGGGGGTATTTTATCCAGTGAGTTATGTGTACATTTGTCTTGGGAGTGAATCCCTGCAATTTCCGTTTGTTTTGTGAGCGAATAATTATGTTTATTGGATTATTCGTGTGTAGGTGTGTGTGTGTGCTTGTGAGTGTGTATGACTGTTAGTGTGTTACTGTATTTCTTGTGTGTGAGTGTGTGTGTGTGTGAGTTTGTATGAGTGTTAGTGTGTTACTGTATTTCTTGTTATTGTTGTTATTGTTGTCATTGTTGGTGGTGGTGGTAGTGGTGGTGGGTCCTTCTAAAACATTATCAATATCGGTACCAATTCCTATCCAACAGACCATCTTATATATCGGTTTACCCTCTGTGGTCTAATAGTACACCCTCTGTGGTTTAATAGTACACCCTCTGTGGTCTAATAGTACACCCTCTGTGGTCTAATAGTACTTACACCGTATGGAAAATTACCCAAAATTATGCATACATAATCTCATAAATACAGATCTTCACATGTGGGTTGCCTATTGACATGTGCAGAGTACTTGAATACATTATGTAAATATGTGCATGCGTACATGTGCATATGTGTGACAGTGTGCATGCAATTCAGAGGCTGCTTATTTGTGTATACAAGTTTATTGAATTAATCAGAAAATAAAAACATTCTGATTACTGTCAATTTATTTGTACACAGGAGTTGTGGCTTAAAACGCTTGGTAATATAATCCACACATTAGAGGTTCATGTGTGTGTGCATGTACGTGCTTACTAGTGCTTGGGTGTGTGCATTTACGTGTGTGGATATTCATGTGTGCGTGTGACCGGGTGGTTATGTGTACACTAGTGTTTGCCAATGCCTGAGCCCATTAGGGAGAAAAGATGCTACTAAAGATAAACAATGCTGGAGGTGATGTTAGGATGATGTTAAGTAAGGCCAAGGGTAGGCATAATACTAACTACCATTACCATATAACAAAATAATATATGTAGATACTTGAGAGAGAGAGAGAGAGAGAGAGAGAGAGAGAGAGAGAGAGAGAGAGAGAGAGAGAGAGAGCGCGGAGTAGTAAATATAAGAGGGTGTCCAGTATCATCTCTGTCACCAGCATCTCAAGGCGCATTCTCTCTCTCTCTCTCTCTCTCTCAAAAATGCTTAGTCTCAATACGAATACAACACGCAACCATGGGTGGAAATTAGAATTAAAAAGGTTCATCACTAGTATTTGTGGAAACTTTTTCACATATAAGATTTGTTCTACCTAGAACAAACTACCCTCAGAAGTTGTAAACAGCTCTTCAGTAGAGCAGCTTAAGAAGAGAGTAGATAGTATTGTGCACACTCTGTAATGAGTGTAGTGCACTAAACTCTCTCTCCTCTCACTTCGAGTATCTCCCCGGAATGGACCGCAAGGTCTCTGAGATACTAACTATTCTTTGTAACTCTCTCTCTCTCTCTCTTCCTGCATTGGCTCTGTTTGCGTGTCCCTGCTCTGTTTGTTGACCCTCCCCGCTCTGCTTGTTGCTTTTATTCCTGTTATTGCAAGACTCCGCCAAAACTCAAGTTAACCGCGGCCCGGCACACACACACAAACAAATAAATTGGCCAACTCATTAATAAGGAGCTTGTATGTATCCGTCACGACCCACGCACACACACAAACACACACACACGTCAAGGGCTGTTTGGGTAGGCGGGGGCGTAAATGCTTCAATCTAATACCCAGCGGCAAACTTGGGTATTCGTTTATGTTGACGGACCAGCTGAGGACCGTTCTTGGGCGGCATAATGCGCAGGGTGGTTACGGATTAGGAACAGGAGGAGGATTAAGATATGGGAAATATTGATGTTGCGCATTAATCCATCGGCAATCACGATGGTAGAGCTTTAGAACTATTAAATTTCAAAATTCAAAATATTTTATTGACACAAAAGTGGAATACAGAGAGAGAGAGAGAGAGAGAGAGAGAGAGAGAGAGAGAGAGAGAGAGAGAGAGAGAGAGAGAGAGAGAGAGAGAGAGAGAGAGAGAGAGAGAGAGAGAGAGAGAGAGAGAGAGAGAGAGAGAGAGAGCGCAGTAGTCAATATAACAATGAACTCATTTTCAACGATATCAACATAATGAATCAACTTAATTTATGAAGCAAATGAAACCCTTTGAAATTACAAATGAACCACATTGCATGACCAAAAAGCAATGAATATTCAACCGCATCATCTGGCTAATAATCATTATGAAATGTTATGCTGAAAAGACGCACTACACATACAGCATCATCGGTCTAACAATTAATCATTATGAAAAGTTATGCTGAAAAGACGCACTACACATACAGCATCAACAAGTTATGCTGAAAAGACGCACTACACATACAGCATCAACAAGTTATGCTGAAAAGACGCACTACACATACATCGTCAACCAGTTCATCAATGCCATAATTCACTGTTGCCCACATCAATACCATAATTCACTATTGCCCACATTAATGCCATAATTCACTGTTGCCCACATTAATGCCATAATTCACTGTTGCCCACATCAATGCCATAATTCACTATTGCCCACATCAATGCCATAATTCACTGTTGCCCACATCAATGCCATAATTCAGTTGCCCACATCAATACCATAATTCACTATTGCCCACATCAATACCATAATTCACTATTGCCCACATCAATGGCATAATTCACTATTGCCCACATCAATGCCATAATTCACTATTGCCCACATCAATGCCATAATTCACTATTGCCCACATCAATACCATAATTCACTATTGCCCACATCAATGCCATAATTCACTATTGCCCACATCAATGCCATAATTCACTGTTGCCCACATCAATGCCATAATTCAGTTGCCCACATCAATACCATAATTCACTATTGCCCACATCAATACCATAATTCACTATTGCCCACATCAATGCCATAATTCACTATTGCCCACATCAATGCCATAATTCACTATTGCCCACATCAATGCCATAATTCACTATTGCCCACATCAATGCCATAATTCACTATTGCCCACATCAATGCCATAATTCACTATTGCCCACATCAATGCCATAATTCACTATTGCCCACATCAATGCCATAATTCACTATTGCCCACATCAATGGCATAATTCACTATTGCCCACATCAATGGCATAATTCACTATTGCCCACATCAATGCCATAATTCACTATTGCCCACATCAATGGCATAATTCACTATTGCCCACATCAATGGCATAATTCACTATTGCCCACATCAATGGCATAATTCACTATTGCCCACATCTTCCTGGAGCCTAAACTTCCACCTCAAAATACGCGTAAATATACCGTCCAATACACGTTATATATCTGAGTAGTCGAGGGACAAATATGCAAATTAACTTTTCAGCATCTAGATGAGCTTAAGTACCTAGTTACAGGACTCTCTCTCTCTCTCTCTCTCTCTCTCTCTCTCTCTCTCTCTCTCTCTCTCTCTCTCTCTCTCTCTCTCTCTCCATTTTTAGGAACCTCTGTTTGATATATGAAACGCTTAGGATTAATGTGTGTTTAGGATATATGGTGTGTGTGTGTGTGTGAATGTGTGTGTGTGTGTGTGTGTGTCTGTGCTCTGTGTACAATCATCTGCACTGATAAAAGAAATTTATTATCTTGAACAATTCTGATATATTGTATGTAACATCTTGAAATCTTCCCATGTGCCAAATATACCAAGTCAGTGTGTTCCATCACTGTTCAGCGTCCCAAGTGTTCACAAGGTAGTGTTCACAGGGCCGTGTACAGGCGGTTGTACGCTCAATAGCCGGTATCACACGAGCGCTTTTTCACTCAACATTTATCCTCAACACTGGTCTGGCAGCTTATGTGGTCAACATATAAACTATTTCGGTTGCCTAAATGCATATATCATGTCTAGTTTCCGATACCGTTGCAAAATATTCCAGAAAAGTTGCCAGAAAAATGTTGATCATCGAATGTTGACTGTAAAAGCTCTGGTGTGAATTCCTTTATTTGGTACTAACTAAATGACTGCTGCATCAAGATGAATTAAACCATCTTATATTATTCTTCACCGTATATTAAAATTTCGGAGGTTCATTTAGCCCCTTGAAGCTCTAACGCGTTTTATCAGTTTATTATTGGCTATCATCAGACGAGTGTATGTAGCTTAGGAAGGATCTGTGGGTATTTAAAGGGTAAAGACTATCTCAATCAACTTTCACATACACTTCCTAATCTCAATAAAATCGCCAGAAGACAAAAACAGAAGTGCGTCATTGATCATCAGAGGGTTAATCAGTTGGAGGATTCAATATGTACCGGAATTAAGGGGAGATTCCACTTGAGGGACTTTTTACTTGACCCCTTTCTCCCTCATGTCTAGCCCCATTGCTTTTGAGATTTTAAGACGTTTGCCACATTAGTTTGGTGATTTTAAGAACTTTTGCCCCATTTCTGTCAATTTTAAGACCTTTCGTGCCATTTAGGTGTCGATTTTATCCTGGCGAGCGATAGCGAGCCTGTAATTTAAGAGGAACCGGCCTTCGCCCGGGACATTTTTCTACCGAAAAATGTACAAATTTATCTTGAAAGGGGATCTAGGGGGTGTAATTTTAAGCTTGATGGAATTCTAGGGAACGAACTAAAAACCTCCCCTTAATGTCCTAGATTGTACATTTATAGTGAGGCCTCCTCCTGTCACGTGTACACAACTGCAACCTTGCCCGTCCCTGTGTCTGGTGCTATCCCCCTTCTCTATATATGTGTATCTGTCTATGTATCTATGCATCTCTATTTATATATGTGTATATGGCTATGTATCTATGCATCTCTACTTATTTCTATCTAATTATCAATATATATTTTT
This sequence comes from Paralithodes platypus, assembly GCA_032716605.1. Lineage (NCBI taxonomy): Eukaryota > Metazoa > Arthropoda > Malacostraca > Decapoda > Lithodidae > Paralithodes > Paralithodes platypus. The sequence goes on from CM064543.1 coordinate 3,648,944, forward strand.
GTCTCTCTATGTCAATATATCTAAGCATATCTATTTATTCCTATCTAATCATCAATATATGTTTTTTTTCTCTCTATATATAACACTATATATCTATTTATTCCTATCTAATTATAAACCTATATTTTTTCTATATCTATTTATCTGTATATCTATGTATATATCTATCCACCTATCTATCTATTTATCAATAATAAACCGATAAGCTACCTGTTCTCTAGCTCACCACGCATCCAAATAAACCCCCATCCATTTCCCCCATTCCACCTCTTTGCTTCCCTCCACGTAAAAAATACCTCCACCTCTTCCTCCTCTATCCTTTTCCTCCTCTCACCTCTCTCCTCCCTCCGCCTCCTCCCTATTTCCCTCCGTGTACCTCTCAAATACCTTCCCCTCCTCTTCCTCCTTCCTCCTTCCCTCTCTGTACCTCTAAAATATCTCCTCCTCCTCCCTCTTTCCCTCGATGTACTTCTATAATACCTCCTCTTCCTCCTTCTCTTCCCTGTCCACCTCTTCCTCCTTCTCTTCCCTGTCCACCTCTTCCTCCCTCTCTCCTCCTCCCTCTTTCCCCACCATGTACCTCTAAAATACCTCCTCTTCCCTGTCCACCTCTTCCTCCCTCTTTCCCCACCATGTACCTCTAAAATACCTCCTCTTCCCTGTCCACCTCTTCCTCCCTCTTTCCCCACCATGTACCTCTAAAATACCTCCTCTTCCCTGCCCACCTCTTTTCCCTCCACCACCACCACCACCCGTCCACCGCAGACAGTTTCCTAATATTCACCTCAGTCAGAAGTCAACCCTTGGGAACCCGACATTTTTGTGTCATTTAATCGAATCCTAAATGAGAGAGGAAGCAAGCAAAGGGGGAGAGGCGGGGGGAAGGGGGGGGGGGAGTTGATGGAGGGGTGGTGGGGGTAGGGAGAAAGGGAGGGAACATGGGAGTGGGAGGATGGAGAGAGAGAGAGAATGATGACTTGAGGGTGGAGTGACTGGAATAATAATTTTGTATGTAAGCAAAATATCATACTAAGCCAAAAAATAACTGATCGAATTATATATAAAATAAATATTTAGGATTAAATATATAGGCTTATCATCAGATCACTGTGATAATACAGTAAAATATGATGTCTGTGAAAATAAGGGAATAACAATTAACATGAGATCATACACAAATGAGAAGAAAAAAAATAGAGAAAAAACTAACCAATTTAATATGACAAAATAGACGATCAAAACTAGCACTTCACACACGAAATCATGAAATTCGAATGAAGCACCGAAGCGTGAACTTAGCACTCTGCCGGTTCATTTTAGTATTCATTTGATCGGTCAATTTGGATAATAGATCGTTCCATGCATGAGAAATGACCCTCTGCTCTCTCTCGCTCTCGCTCTCCTGTTCAGTTTCAGGTAATCGGTCGTTTCATACCGCAGGGTCGTTTGCTCATCCGGCTTTATTTGATTTGATTTTTTAAGTTGTTTGGACTTAATTTATGGGAAGATTTGTATGTATTTGCTAATTTATTTATTTACTTATCTTTTATATATATATTTTTTTTAAATTCCTCTCAAGATCTCCATCAAACTTTTAAAAAATACCCCTCCAAGACCCCCTTCGAGATAAATTTGTACATTTTTTTCGGTAGAAAATGTCCCGGCCGAAGCCCGGTGCCTTCTTAATTACAGACTCGCTATCGCTCACTAGGAAAAAAAATACTCAATAGCACAAAAGGTCATAGAATTGCCAAACTAATGGGGCTAAACATGAGGGAGAAGTGGGTCCAGAAAGAAAGAAAAAAAAATATTGTTTTGATCACACTTTAAGGCTGCTTAGGCTTGGACGGGTTAGGCTACGAGTAGGTTAGGTTAAGGTTAGGTTAAGGTTAGGTTAAGGTTAGGTTAAGGTTAGGTTAAGGTTAGGTTAAGGTTAGGTTAAGGGGAGATCCACTTGATCCACTTGAGGGATTTTTTTCCTTGACCCCTTTCTCCCTCATGTCTAGCCCCATTGCTTTTGAGATTTTGAGACGTTTGCCCCATTAGTTTTGGTGATTTTTTTAAGAATTTTTCCGCGCCCCATTCTGTCAATTTTAAGACCTTTCGTGCCATTTAGGTGTCGATTTTATCCTAGCGAGCGATAGCGAGCCTGTAATTTAAGAGCAATCGGCCTTCGGCCGGGACATTTTTCTACCGAAAAATGTACACATTTATCTTGAAAGGGGGTCAAGGGGTGAAATTTTAAGATTCCTGGAGGAGTAGGAAACAAACTAAAAACCTCCCCTTAACCCTTTCATGATACGGTTAAGCATTTATATTGTGTTTTCTGGTTATTAATAGACAACTGTATTTAGACTTGGAAGGGTATTTTGAAGTCTGAGGATAAATTGACATAGTTTGTATTGTCGTATTTCCTAAGCTGCATAAATCGTCTAAGATAGCCAACATTAACTGTCAAAAAGCGTCATAATCTTCAAGGGGTTAAGACTGCTGCCGTAGCGGAGAATGTCAATAGCCGAACAAAAGTAATGACGAAACGACCAAAATTCAACCTCCTTCCTAATGTTCTCCCTACTGCTAAAGGTCATTTCACTAACAGTCACTTCGCCCCCAAGGCCTAATAGATTCACACCGATGGAGCACAGCAAAATTATCTATAGTAATTAAGGGGAGATGGTTGTTTTGTTTCTGGACCCCCTTCGCCTTCATGTTTAGTCCCATTAGTTTTGAAATCTTAAGACGTTCGCTGTTAGTTTGGCGATTTGAAAACGTTTCGCCCCATTTGTCAATATTAAGATATTTCGTGTCTATTAGGTGTTGATTTTTACCTAGCGAGCGATAACGAGCCTGCAATTTGTGAGAAACCGGTCTTCGGCGGGGAAATTTTTCTACCGAAAAATGTACACATATATCTTGAAGGGGAATCTGGGGAATGTGTTATAAAGCTTGATGGAGGTGTAAGGAGGAAGCTAAAAATATAATTTATAAATCGACCAACAAATATACCCTGCCCCCCCCCCCCCCCCCCTTTAACCCACATATATACCCTGCGGCCCCCCCCCCCCCTTAACCCCATATATACCCTGCCACCCCCCCCCCCCTTAACCCACATATATACCCCTGCCCCCCCCCCCCCCCTTAACCCACATATATACCCTGCCCCCCCCCCCCCCCCCTTAACCCACATATATACCCTGCCCCCCCCCCCCCCCCTTAACCCACATATATACCCTGCCCCCCCCCCCTTAACCCACATATATACCCTGCCCCCCCCCCCCCTTAACCCACATATATACCCTGCCCCCCCCCTTAACCCACAGTATATACCCTGCCCCCCCCCCCCTTAACCCACATATATACCCTGCCCCCCCCCCCCCCCCTTAACCCACATATATACCCTGCCCCCCCCCCCCCCCCCTTAACCCACATATATACCCTGCCCCCCCCCCCCCCTTAACCCACATATATACCCTGCCCCCCCCCCCTTACCCCACATATATACCCTGCCCCCCCCCCCCCTTAACCCATATATACCCTGCCCCCCCCCCCCCCCTTAACCCACATATATACCCTGCCCCCCCCCCCTTAACCCACATATATACCCTGAACCTGCCCCCCCCCCCTTAACCCACATATATACCCTGCCCCCCCCCCCCCTTAACCCCATATATACCCTGCCCCCCCCCCCCCCCTTAACCCACATATATACCCTGCCCCCCCCCCCCTTAACCCACATATATACCCTGCCCCCCCCCCCTTAACCCACATATATACCCTGCCCCCCCCCCCCTTAACCCACATATATACCCTGCCCCCCCCCCCCCCCTTAACCCACATATATACCCTGCCCCCCCCCCCCCTTAACCCACATATATACCCTGCCCCCCCCCCCCCCTTAACCCACATATATACCCTGCCCCCCCCCCCCCCCTTAACCCACATATATACCCTGCCCCCCCCCCCCCCTTAACCCACATATATACCCCTGCCCCCCCCCCCCCCCTTAACCCACATATATACCCTGCCCCCCCCCCCCTTAACCCACATATATACCCTGCCCCCCCCCCCCCCTTAACCCACATATATACCCTGCCCCCCCCTTAACCCACATATATACCCTGCCCCCCCCCCCCCTTAACCCACATATATACCCTGCCCCCCCCCCCCTTAACCCACATATATACCCTGCCCCCCCCCCCCTTAACCCACATATATACCCTGCCCCCCCCCCCCTTACCCACATATATACCCTGCCCCCCCCCTTAACCCACATATATACCCTGCCCCCCTTCCCCCCCCCTTACCCACATATATACCCTGCCCCCCCCTTAACCCACATATATACCCTGCCCCCCCCCCTTAACCCACATATATACCCTGCCCCCCCTTAACCCACATATATACCCTGCCCCCCCCCTTAACCCACATATATACCCTGCCCCCCCCCTTAACCCACATATATACCCTGCCCCCCCCCCCTTAACCCACATATATACCCTGCCCCCCCCCTTAACCCACATATATACCCTGCCCCACCTTAACCCACATATATAACCTGCCCCCCCCCCCCCTTAACCCACATATATACCCTGCCCCCCCTTAACCCCATATATACCCTGCCCCCCCCCTTAACCCACATATACCCTGCCCCCCCCCCCCCCTTAACCCACATATATACCCTGCCCCCACCCCTTAACCCACATATATACCCTGCCCCCCCCCACTTAACCCACATATATGTGATAACTGGCGGAGGAGTACAGCTGCCCACACTTACGACTTTACAGGGCCAGATTGAGTTATGCTATATTTATTTATTATTGTGTATATAATGACACACACACACAACATACAAGCTTAAACTATTATTCTGATTGTCAAAGTCTGGTTTTCTAGTTTTCCATTTCAATATAAACAAGTAGGTAACATCTTTTGCTGGATACCCTAAATGATCCTAGGTCTCTGGGTCTTCTCCTGGGCGATCTAGATGCGTCTGATTTTGTTTTCTTTTTCGGGCTCTGTCTCTAGACGGCCAGCCCTAGCTATGGGGTATGTGCCTCAGTATATACATACATACAAACTAATATATTTCAAAATAACCATGTAAAATGCGTAACATCGTTTGGTGCGAGCCATAATACGACACAAAAAACTATAATAGTTCTTGATTTATTCATCTTTTATATTATTCACTTATTTATATAATTTTTAGTTTGCTTCCTATTCAAACAAGCAACACTTAATCAATGAAGACAAATACAAACCGTTGATTGATTTCATTAGTGTGATAGGTAGGAGCATTTCTTACATATTGCACTCTGTTTCATCACTTATTCCTTTTGATTGCCAACCTGTGAACAATCCGTATAATATTTCCTCATGATAACAACAGCCACTGTGGAACATCAACAATTGTCACTTTGATTACTGTCCATCCATTTGGTGGAATTTCATGTCTCCGCTTTATTTATATTTCAATCGTCTAGAGTCATTATATATATTTGGTTTCAGATTTTGCCTTATATATATTTGGCTTCAGATTTTGCCTTATATATATTTTGATTTCATAATTGATCTCAAGCTCAGCCTACGTTCGACCTCAGAGGAGCGAAAGATGACCAAATTGTGTTGCTATTCAAAGAGCTGTTGAAATAATGAATGTACAACAATATTGATGCTAATAGTAAACTCTATTATATATTTGGCAATAGGTTGTTAATGAAGCGATGTTTACTTTGTGAGGGACTGAACTTAATTAAGCCACACACACACACACACACACACACACACACACACACACACACACTGCCAACACACACACACACACGATATAGTAGAGGGAGAGAGAGAGGGAGGCAGGTGGGGCAGTGTCAGTAATTAGTTTGGTTGAGGATACCTGGACGAAATGGACATACACACTGAGATCCTGTGTGTGTGTGTGTGTGTGTGTGTGTGTGTGTGTGTGTGTGTGTGTGTGTGTGTGTGTGTTGTGTGTGGGTGTGTGTGTATGTGGTTGTGGTTGTGTTGTGTGTGTGTGTCTGTGTGTGTGTGTGTGGTGTGTGTGGTGTGGTGTGTGTGTGTGTGTTTGTGTGTGTGTGTGTGTGTGTGTGTGTGTGTGTGTGTGTGTGTGTGTGTGTGTGTGTGTGTGTGTTCAGTATGTTTGTGTTCAATATATTTGTGTTATATATATGTATTTATATATATGTGAAGGTTGTGTGTGTGTGTTCAATATGTGTGTTTTATGTGTGTGTATTATTCATCTATTATCCATTAAGCTAATAATCTGTTCATCTATGTAACTGTATCCTATTTGTGTATTATGTGTCTGTGTGCGCGTTTGCACATGAACTAGCAATATTGCACAGATTAATTGTTCATTGCATTACAGATCTTGTATGTATTTTCTTATACTGCATAGTTCTTTAACACACATACAGTCTCTCTCTCTTACTCATTCACTCACTTATATTCGCACTTACTTTCACACACACACACACAAACACACACACACTTTTTCTCGCACTCACTTTCATGCTCAGTCACCCTCACCCTCTCTCTCACACACACACTCACTCTTATATACTCACTCTCTCTCTCTCTTTCATTTTCTAGTCCCTGTTTTTCATTCTCTGGCTGTGTCTCTCTTTTTTGCAGTATTTCCTCTCTTCCCTCGCTTCCCTCTCCTCCCCTTCTTCATTTTTTCACCTCTCTCTCTCTCTCTCTCTCTCTCTCTCACAATTTATCTCTCTCACACACACACACACACTATATTTTTCACTCATACTCACTCTCTCACACAACCACACACACTTTCACTCATACACATACTCTCTCTCTCTCTCACTCACTTTCTCTCTCCCCTCTTCCCTCCCCCTTTTCCTTTTCCCCTCGAGTCTGCAACAGCCCCTCCTGCAGCTCCTATAGAACACAGAGAGGGGCTCAACCCCCGCCCCCAACCCCCCTATCGAGGCCATTTTGGAGACGGGGATGTATAAGGGTTAAGAGGATGCTATTTAAAATATGTTTTGTATTATTATTATGATCATTACCGGTGTATATATTAGTTTTAGTTGGCTCCCTATACCTCTATCAATCTAAAAAAAAAAAAAAAAAAAAAAAAAACATTCGCGATATATTTGTACATTTTCGGTAGACAATATTCCTGGCCTCCTTAGTTACAGGCTCGCTATCGCTCGCCAGGAAAAAGTCGACACCTAAATTACACGAAAAGTCTTAATATTGACAAAGCAATACGCGAAAGTCTTAAAATGTGCAAACTAATGGGGCTAAACATGAAGGAGCGGGGGGTTCAGAAAAATAACCAAATTACTTCCCCTACAGGTGGGTGGGTACGGGTTTCTCGCGCATCGGTAATGTGAGGGGGAGATCAATCGGTTTGTTGTTGTTGTTGTTGTTGTTTTTGTATTTGCTGTTGTTGTATTTGTTGTTGTATTTGTTGTTGTATTTGCTGTTGTTGTTGTTGTTGTTGTATTTGTTGTTGTATTTGCTGTTGTTGTTGTTGTTGTTGTATTTGCTGTTGTATTTGTTGTTGTATTTGCTGTTGTTGTTGTATTTGTTGTTGTTGATGTCGTTGTTGTATTTGCTGCTGTTGTATTTGCTGTTGTTGTATTTGTTGTTGTTGTTGTTGTTGTTGTTTTCTTTGTTGGTGTCGTTGTTTTCGTGTTTCTTCCCGCATTCAGTCGCTTACTCACCAATAACCTATCCTAACCTCGCTTAATCTCTATTATCTTAGCTTATCTCATCAAGCCTTATACCAAAGCCTATAAGGTCATTTAACCTAGCCTAACTTAAGGGGGCAATGGGGCTAAACGGAAAGGAGAAAGGAGTCAAGAAAAAACTCCCTCAAGTGGAAATCTCCCCTTAAACACGTTGACATGTACAGTCGTGATCAAATGTTCTTACACAATTGATTCTCCTACTTGTAAAATAATGACTGTAGTTTTGCATTTTGGCTGGCATTAGACCATTAAATTAGCTAAAGAAAAAATTATTAGGGAGAGATTTTCATTTCAGGGATTGTTTTCGAACCTCCTTCTCCCTCATGTTTAGCCCCGTAAGTTTTGAGATTTTAAGATGTTCGCCCCGTTAGAGTTTGCCGATTTTACGACATTTCGCCAAATTTCTGTCAATTTCAAGACCTTTCGTGCCCTTTAGGTGTAGAGTTTTTCCTGGCGAGCGATAGCGAGCCTGTAAATTAGGAGAAAGCGTCCTTAGGCTGGAACATTTTCCTACCGAAAAACGTACAAATTCATATCGAAAGGGGGGTCTGGGGGGGGTATTTATTTAAAGCTTGATGGAAGTCTTGGGAGGAAACTATAAAAATCTCCCCTTAAAATCAGGGGGCTAACTTCATGACTAGAAAGATGTCTTTGTTTTGTTGAGCAAAATCGTTTACCGTATGACGGAAACACAAATAATAAAATATAATTCCATTACACTCAAACCCGTTTCTTAGAGATGGAAATTAAGGGGGGTGACCTGTTTTTTATCTGTCCTTTTCTATCTTGCTCTGGCTTGTATCCATTTGGCCCCATTCAGCCTACTGTTTTAAGACGTTTATCCCCATCCAGGTGTCAATTTTTTACTGGTGAGCGGTAGCGAGCCAGCATATGTTTTAGCTTTGTTTGACAGCAGGCTGAATTTGTACATTTTTCGATAGAAAAATGTCTCCGGCGAAGCCGGATTTCTTCATATAATGCTGGCTCGCTATCGCTCGCCAGGAAGAAATCGACACCTAGATGGGGATAAACGTCTTAAAATAGTTGGCTGAATAGGGCCGAATGGATACAAGCCAGAGAAAGAGAGAAAAGGACAGAAATAACAAAAAGCAGGTCACCCCCCTTAAATCCATGCTGTAACAGAGACCTATTTCAAGCTGAACAATATGTGGAGTTCTTTATATGGCAAAAACAGTGGCGAATGTCCAACCTCTGTTTATTGAAGGATATATAGTCCTCCTCCTAGTCCTCCTCCTCCTCCTCCTCCTCCTCCTCCTCCTCCTCCTCCTCCTCCTCCTCTTCTCCCCTTGTTTCCAATTTCTCCCTCACCCTCTTTCTCTCTCCCTCTCTCATTCGCTCTCTCGACTTACTTTTGCTCCATTCTTTTATCTTTTGTCTGTCTTTATTCTTTTGTCTCTCTCTCTCGCTCTTCCCCTCAAAGAATTTTTCCAAATATATATACATACATACAAATATTTACAGCATAGATATACAGGCATACAATGCACCATATATACAGTATATATATATATACGGTACCGGTACTGTATATGTATGTAGTATATTTGTCTACCTCACACACACACACACACACACACACACACTCTCTCTCTCTCTCATCCCCCTATGGAGTTTCCTTTCCCCGTTCCTCCCCTCCTTTCTCTCTTTCTTTCTGGCCGTGTATCAAGCTATACATCTATTCATTTACCTGTGTATCTATGTTGCACTATCTGCCTCTATCTATTGACCTGTGTATCTATGTTGCACTATCTGCCTCTATCTATTTACCTGTGTATCTATGTTGCACTATCTGCCTCTATCTATTTACCTGTGTATCTATGTTGCACTATCTGCCTCTATCTATTTCCTTCTGACGCACTTTGCAACGTGGATTGTCTTCATTCAATCCCCCTCAATCCTTCTCTCTTAAGAAGTTTATGTTGTTGAAGTAGATTTGTGTTGTCCTATAATGCATACGCTAATATTCAACCTCTCTCTCTCTCTCTCTCTCTCTCTCTCTCTCTCTCTCTCTCTCTCTCTCTCTCTCTCTCTCTCTCTCTCTCTCTCTCTCTCTCTCTCTCTCTCTCTCTCTCTCTCTCTCTCTCTCTCTCTCTCTCTCTCTCTCTCTCTCTCTCTCTCTCTCTCTCTCTCTCTCTCTCTCTCTCTCTCTCTCTGACACCATAGGGTATGTGTATCTGCGTAACTCTATATAACTCTCCCATATGTGTGTATGTCATGTAATTGATGCATTTATTACTCTAACTATTTCTTCCACTGAATCGTTCACACACACACACACACACACACACACACACACACACACACACATATATAGAGAAACCAACATACACACGCAATACAAATGCATACCAACTCTCTCACTCTTCCTATAAACACACACACACACACACACACATACAATCTCTCTCTCACACACCAACATTAGACACCCCACAAGCATGCAAACTCTCTCACTTTCTTTCAAAACACAGACACGCACACACAAACCGACATACACATAACACAAGAATAGACATTCTCCACTCTCTTTCAACTCACACACACAACACATACACACAAACACACAACACATACACACAACACATACACACAAACACACACACACAAGCACAAACACACACACACACAAGCACAAACACACATACACACAAGCACACACACACGCAGCCAACTGCATGCAAAAAGGGGGAATGAAAGAAGCACACGCCGTACAGGCTAACAAAAGCTAACGAAGAACCCGCCTCCCCTCTCCTTCCCTTGCTTTTAATGTCACTAACAATAGACAAGAGGTCGTAACAATAGCGGCCGAAGAATCACGTAGCTAGGGGTATATAAAAAAAAGAAAGAAAGGTGGAAGAGGGGGAGAGAGGGAGGGAGAGCGATGGAAGCGAAAGTAAAAATGGATGCGGAAAAGGTCGGCTGGTTTTGTAGTGTTGTGTACTGTATATATCAGATGTTGGTATTTAAGTGATGATTGGCTTGGATGGTGAGGTAAAGGGTTGTGATGAGGATAGCGTTAGTGATGAGGGCTGCTATGGAGGATATGGTGGTGGTGGTGGTGGTGGTGGAGATGAATATAGTGGTAGTAGTTGTGGTGGTGGTAGTGATGGTGGAAGTCCAAGGTAGTGGTTGTGGTGGTGGTGGTGAAAGCAGTGGTAGTGGTGGTGGTGGTGGTGGTAGTGATGGTGTTTGAGACGAATATAGAGGTAGTGGTTGTGGTAGTGATGGTGGAAGTCCAAAGTAGTGGTTGTAGTGGTGGTGAAAGAGGTGGTGGTTGCAGTGGAGGTGAAAGTGGTATTGATGATGGAGTTGGTGAAGGCCCTAGTTATGGTGAAGGTAGGAATGCTGAAGTATAGTAGTGTTGATGACATTGATGGCAGGTGAATATAATGGTGCTGATGATGCAATGGTTACCTGTGGCTCTGTGTGTGTGTGTGTGTGTGTGTGTGTGTGTGTGTGTGTGTGTGTGTGTGTGTGTGTGTGTGTATATGTGTGTGTTACTCACTCAGTTACTTGTTCGTCAAGGAGAATCCACGCAATGCGAGCTAAGCTCATTATTATCGCGCCTCCTTAACTGGGAATATATTGCGTGAAATGCATGTTAAGTGTTTTATGTACTGTTGGAATGGCTGTGGATGTGTGTGTAGTCTGTATTTTAGCCAATTGGCGCCATCGGAAACGAAGGCTTAGGGTGGATCTGTATGGTACCATTCTCACTATAGACGGTACCGTCTCGCCCGAAGGCTTAGGTAGCCATCAGCTTAGGTGAACCATATGATACCCATCTCGCCTTGTACCATTTTTGCCAACCCCAGATGGGACGTCACAACGTCGTCCACTTATTCCAGGTACCTATTTACAGCTAGGTGAACTGAGGCTAACACATGAAAGGAGACAAGCCCAATTTGTCTCCGCCCGGCCGGGGATTGAACCCCCGACCCCTCGTGTGTGAGACGAGAGCTCTACCTACTAGGCTACGGGCTGTGTGTGTGTGTGTGTGTGTGCTGATGATGATCCCAATGAAATTATAAGCCATAATAAGTCAGTAATGGTAGATAATGAATATCAAGGAGACAAACTAATGCTATAGAAACATGTGTAGATGTTGAATACAATAATATCGCATTATGTAGAAAAAATGCTAATATATCTCCATATATTTACAAGATTAATAGAGATCAAATTGATAAGAAATGTATCCGCTATAACTCGTAAATATATGATGAATGTACATATATAATTATATGACACACCATTATGATTACGATTTTTCCGTACTCAAGTTTTCAATAATGTTATACTCAGATAAGAGAGAGCATAATGAAATAACTAAGACCTGAAATAACATTGTATTCGGTGTTTTACAAATTTGAACAAAATCACCTCGAAGTATCTAACAAATTGTCTATCGTGATAATACAGTAGGCATAGTCTGTTTCATCCCAGCTGATGGCACAGTGAATCCCTTAGTAACTGATTTAGCAATACTTAGTGGAAACATATAAATCTACTATACAGCTTTGTCGTAGTATTGCTAAGTTTTCGTAAAACCCTCTCACGACCATAGGACGCAGAGGTTGCCAGATTAGCAATAAGAAATAGATTACTCTCAGTGTTATAATTACCTCTCCAAAATGAGTTTTCTGCCCACAGCTAACTCAAAGACAACTGCAGAGGTTGAAGTAAACAAACTAAAGGTTTATAGATACCCCTGACGGTAACAAAGGATTTAAAGTATCCCTAATAGGCTCAAAAATCGCGTCAGGATGTGAGAGGGTTAACAAAAACATTCGATACAAAATATATGCAACTGAGTAATCAAGATAGTAACATAGCAATTTGCCATCAACTGTAGTGAGCTTTAACTGATTAAATATATTATAATCTATAATCCAGTGTATATTTAATCTACCATATTAAGAGTTACTTGCTATAACTGCCAGTACCTTATAACGATCTTAACCCCTTCAGGATCATGCCGCGTTTAGACAGTTTATTCTGGCCTATATGAGACGATTTTATTCGGAATAGGAAGGGTATACTGAAGTCAGAGAGTTGATTGAGACAGTCTTTACCTTTTCAATTCCCACAGATCCTTCGAAAGCTGTACAAAATCGTCTAATGATAGCCAGAGTAAACTGACAAAACGCTTCCTGATCCCCAAGGGGTTAAAAGGTGGTTGAAACGCACTAACCCAAAGCAACGACCGATGAATTGCAGGAGATATTGGTAAGTCTTTCCCAGTCCTATGTTAGAGCGAAACACAATCAAATCGGCGAACAATGCATCTGTTCTCAAATCCCTTCAGCCCGACTCACCCTCCTTCCAACTATCGGAACAATGCGAAAAGAAATGTTCAGAGTTAAAAAGCGGGAAAGGAAAGGAAGAGAGAGAGAGAGAGAGAGAGAGAGAGAGAGAGAGAGAGAGAGAGAGAGAGAGAGAGAGAGAGAGAGAGAGAGAGAGAGAGAGAGAGAGAGAGAGAGAGAGAGAGAGAGAGAGAGAGAGAGAGAGGAGAGAGAGAGAGAGAGAGAGAGAGAGAGAGAGAGAGAGAGAGAGAGAGAGAGAGAGAGAGAGAGAGAGAGATGCATAGAGGCAATTGTACTATTGTCAACATACCTACAACACCCCATCCCCCCAAATAATGGGGGGATTATATATATATATATATATATATATTATATATACTGTATATATATATATATATATATATATATATATATATATATATATATATATATATATATACACTATAATACAACTCAAGAGATATTACAAAACGAGCATAATTCCATACAGGAACTCTCATCTTTCACCCAATTTTTACAGATGCCATACAAGCCCCAGTGCCTTCCTCTCGCCTTTTGAAAATCGCCTCCCCTCAGCATTTACCCCTCTGTTCCCGTCCCCTCTCCCCCCCAAGCTGGTGAACCTAAATCCCCACGTTGCTGGTTCTTAAGCCCTTTCCTTTTTTCCCGCTGCCCCGACCGCCAAATCCCACAGACTTTGAACGCCGCACTCCCTCACACACATACTCTCTCTCTCTCTCTCTGTCCTTATTTTCGGAACCTCTCTCTCTCTCTCTCTCTCTCTGTTTGAGAGAGAGAGAGAGAGAGAGAGAGAGAGAGAGAGAGAGAGAGAGAGAGAGAGAGAGAGAGAGAGAGAGAGAGAGAGCCATTGGAAGGTTAATTATAGTCAGATATCAACATATTGTACCCTGTGATCATTTAGTGAACTGATGGACACTGGACGATTGTGTTCACTTTATTATTTAATACCACTCATACTTAAGAGGTTAAATTTGACTTTCTAAGAATTATCATTGCCTGCGTGTGTAATCTGTAATCGGTATTAACCAAAGAAGGCATAAACTGTGCATCTAACCTTGCATATACTAGGAAGCAACTACTACGTCATACGCTATCAATTTAAGTAAGCGTTTAATTATACACTTTGCTTTTGTTTACCTTCAGAGTTACTACAAGAACACAAAACATTAATTGGCCAACTAATGGGGTAATAAGAGCTACACTGTCTCTATCATATTATTGCCAGGTTTGTGTAATTAACAACATACTTGGCTATACAAACGATGTAACAGCGGAGTAAATAAGATGGGAACAAGCCAATTTCTTGCCAGCTTAAGGGGAAATGGGCCGTTTATTTGCCTTTGTATTGATATTTTTATGATGTTCTTAATTTCCTCCCTATACCTCCATCAAAAAAAAAAAAAAAAAAAAAAAAAAAAAAAAAAAAAAATCATTAGATCCTCCTAGATTAATTTGCAAAGTTTTCGGTAGAAACATTTCCCGGCCGAAGGCCGGTTCTTCCAACATTACAGGCTCACTATCGTTCGCCAGGGTACAAATTGACACCTAAATAGCAGGAAAGGTCTAAATATTGACAAAGACATGGGGGAAAGATCATAAAATCGACTAAATAATGGGGCAAACATCTTAACATCTGAAAACTAATGGGGTTAAACATGAGGGAGAAAGTGGTCCAGAAAACAGGCCCATCCCCCCTTAAACATAGAGTGGAGTAAATCTCTCTCGCTGAAGAATAACAATCAACGAGGGAGAAGCACAAGCGGCCTGGTTGCCCCCATGGAAGGCACAACAAGGCACAACAGAGGGGACGGAAAATGGATATATAAGAAAACGGAAATAGTTGTTGCCTTGTTGACTGGCTTGTTGGAGATGATTGTCGTGGGTAGTTGGTGTTGTTGTTGTTGTTGTTGTTGGTTGCAGTGGTGGTGGTTGTGGCTTTGTTGTTGTTGTTGGTGGTGGTGATTGTCATGGGTGGTGTCTGATGTTGGTTGTTTGTGGTGGTTATAATGGTGGTTGTGGTTGTGTTGTGATGGTGGTTGTGGCTTTGTTGTTGTTGGTGGTGGTGGTGGGGATTATTATCATCGGTATTGATGGAGTCTAATGTTTTTTTTTTGTGGTGGTTGTGTTTTGATGGTGGTTGTATTGTGATGGTGGTTGTGGCTTTGTTGTTGTTGATGTTGGTGGTGGTACTGATGATTGTTGTCGGTGGTGTCTGATGTTGGTTGTTTGTGATGATTGTAATGATGTTGTGTTGTGGGGGTTGGGAAATTTTTCTATCGAAAAATGTACACATTTATTTTGAAGGGGGTCTAAGGGTTGTTTCATTAAGCTTGATGGAGGTCTAGCGAGGAAATTAAAACATACATAGATTAATAAATATAAAAACAAAAAACAACCACTTCATGTTCTTCCGCTATTATCATTGTTACGGCTGGCATTATTGTTGTTCACATTATTTGCATGCTTGGTATTGCAGTTGTTGTTTATAGAATCAAACTACGTCTTTATCATTGTATTCTAACTGTATTTAGACGATTGTGTGTAGTTTAAGAAGGATTTGTGGTAGTCAAAAGGGTTAAGTGAGATATTCCGAAGCCTGTTACTTACTGGAGGCATATTTAAAACTGAATAGTCTAAACGTAGACAGAGTAGAGTTAAGGGGGGATGGGCCGGTTTCCTGGACCACTTTCTCCCTCATGTTTAGCCCCATTAGTTTTCAGATGTTAAGATGTTTGCCCCATTAGTTAGTCGATTTTAAGACCTTTCGCCCCATTTCTTTGTCAGTATTTAGACCTTTCGTACTATTTAAGTGTTGATTTTTTCCCTGGCGCCTGTAATGTTGAAAGAACCGGCCTTTGGCCGGGAAATATTTCTACCGAAAAATTTACAAATTAATCTAGAAGGGGGAACTAATGGATGTTTTTTTTTGTTTTTTAGTTTGATGGAGGTCTAGGGAGGAAACTAGAAAAATAATGAATACATGCAAAAATCGCCCAAAAAGTGAACCATCTCCCCTTAAAAGGACAGCGGCGGTACTGAAAGAGTTTCATATACTGTATTCGTATCCACATTGAAATTTTCGTCAACCTACAATTTTGTCATCGTTGACTATAGCCGTAGTTTTCTTCCAATGTTAGGGTGGTATTGTTGTTGCAGCCCGTTTTCTAATTGAACTGCAATGTGTCAGGTATTTGTAATTTGGCTATTGTGCTCGGCTTGCACCAATTCCTTGAAATTCCATCCTCGCCCACCTTTTCTTTTCACTAGCTAAAATTCCGCCTCCCATCCTTTCCTTCGCTTCAGTCTCTCTCGCAGCCCCAAGCCAACCCCCCTGTTCTCCATGCCTCCCTCCATCCCTTACAGCCTGCCCCCCTGCCCCCCTTTGCCCCTAGCTTACAGGCCCCAGTAGCCCAGGGCGCGGCGCCCCACCAATATTGCGTGCTGCCAGTTTTTACCTCTGAAGAATAAAGAACTAATATGGAGGGGAAACTGAGGGTGGGATACTGTGCCTACCTTCTCCTTGGGTAAACTCTTCCTTTATTGACCACACTAGCCTCTGCATATTACATATACCGGTTATATACGTTATGTACAATATATACCGGTTATATACGCTATGTACAATATATATATATATATACAGTATATAATTATGAATGATTGAATCTAGTGTATTATTGTTATAGTTGTTGTTCAGTCTATATGTACCAATTTACAATGTGGAAGCAGGAGGAACAAATATGAATACAAAAAAAAAAAAAAAAAAACGAGTGAAGAGAAGACAAATGGGAAGCGTAATTTAAGGAAAACAGGAATGGAGAGTAATATAGAAAATAGGAAGTAAAGAACACAAAAACAAATAAGCTGATAAATAAGACGAGTAAGATTATGCAGGTAAATGTCATGGAAGAACAAGCAGAGAGAGACGAGAAAATATAGAAGAGACGGGGAGAGGGAGAAGAGAGAGATGGGGGAGGGGAAGACAGTAGGGGCGGAAGAGATGGGGTGGGGAAGAAGATAGATAGGACGGTAGAGAAGGATGGGAGAAAGGGAGAATAGAGAGGGGGGCGAAGGAGAACAACAAATGGGGTGGGGAAGAAGATAGAAATGAGGTGGAGGAAAAAAGATGAGGTGGGGGAGAAGAGAAATGGGATGGGGAGAGGGGGAAAAGAGAGAGAGAGAGAGATATGATGGGGGAGAGAAGCTGGGGTAAGTGAGAAGAGGGAGATGTGATGGGGAGGAGAGGAGAATGGGATATGATGGGGAGAGAAGATGGGGTGAGTGAGAAGAGATGGAGAAGAGAGAGAGATATGATGGGGGAGAGGAGAATGGGGTATGATGGGGGAGAAGTTGGGGTGAGATGTGATGAGGGAGAAGAGATGAAGAAGAAGAGAGATATATGATGGAGTGAGAAGAGAGAGATGTGATGGGGGAGAAGTTGGGGTGAGATGTGATGAGGGAGAAGAGATGAAGAAGAAGAGAGATATATGATGGAGTGAGAAGAGAGAGATGTGATGGGGGAGAAGAGATGGGGGAGACGAGAATGTGTGGGTGAAAGAGAGGAAGGGGAGGGGGGAGGGGGTACGCATGCAAAATCTTCACGCTAATGTGAGTTTTCCATTACGACAGAGAAAATATTGGGGTCGGCAGAGGCGCGCTAATCTCACGCTCGCCCTCACAGCATCGCAGGGAATTGCTGCACTCCCTCTTGCTCTTCTTATCTTTCTATTATTATTATTATTAGTATTATTATTAGTATTATTAGTATTAGTATTATTATATGTTTTATCTTTTCTTCCTTTTAGCCTCTACCTGCACTGCCTCTTGCTCTTCTTATACTCATTATTATTATTATTATTATTATTATTATTTGTATTATTATTCTTAAGCCTATTTGTTTTGTATTTTCTTCGTTTTTATCTCCACCTGCATTGACTTTTGCTCTTCTTATCCCAATTATTATATTTCTTTATCTGTTTTATGTTTTCCTTTCTACCTCCACCTGCGGCAGTATAGGAGTGTGGCCATTTAGGAGTGCGGCCGTCTTAACCTGCTTCTTCTCCTTTTTGCCATTACCTTCTCTTGTTACCTGTCGGGATTTGCACTTAGCCCCGACATCTATAATTGTACTTCCTTCCTTCTTCCGTCATTCTTCTACCTGCCTCCCTAACTTACTCCCTGGAGGATAATTATGACACGTTGTAGCAGTCTATCTTGGCTGTCATTAGACGATTATATGAAGCTTCGGAAGGATCTGTGGGAATTTTAAAGGGTGAAGACTGTTTCTATCAACCCTCTGACTTCACATACCCTTCCTAATCTGAATAAAATCGTCTAATACTAGCCAGAAAACAGAAAAGAAGTGCGTTATCGATCCTCAAAAGGTAAATTCAGCTCACCTTCGTTTTCCTCTCTATCCTTTGTCTGATTTCTTTAGCTGTTCCTGTTGCCTATTTTGTCTAAGACATCTGTGCTTTAATTACCTCTGCCAACCAAAATGGAGGCGGGTTTGTTTTTGTCTCAGTTTGTCTGTCGATATGTGTGTCTGTCTGTAAACAAGATATCTAAAAAAAAGTATGAGCCGATTTTCACGAAATGTGGTGGGCTGATAGCATATGCGCCTAGGAAACATTTATTTAATTTAGAAGGTGATCGATAGAGTGCATACCTTCGCCAGCGTAGGCGGAGGAATGCACTCTACCGTCTGTCCCCCAAGTTATATTGGTTTTGCTTCTAGTCTTCTTAATATTAATAAATCATGATAACTGAGAAATGAATGCCGAATTCTCATGATACCCTTGCTATACGTTAATGATCATATTTATTATTGCCTGCTCTTCAGTTTGTCATCTAATAATAACATGTGTTTTCTATCAGTCAGACTCAGACTCTCTCTCTCTCTCTCTCTCTCTCTCTCTCTCTCTCTCTCTCTCTCTCTCTCTCTCTCTCTCTCTCTCTCTCTAATTTGAGTATTTCATATCCCAATTCCCTTTATTCATTGCATGAACAGTAGTTAAGTGCTTGTTTAACCTCCACATAGTTCTGTAGTTGCCGTGCATGTTATTTTATTGCTTTTCTGACTGATAAACATTGTTGTTTACATTTGTTATCCTAGCTTGTAGCAGACGACGCACGCGCACCTCTAAATCGACCTAGCTTTGTATTTTCTTATTAACTCTAGTAGTTATCGTATTCAGTATCCTACTGTAGCTATATATATCTGTAATTTTAGTTGTTGCTTGCATGATCTTGTACTGTAGTAACCTTTGACTGATAACTTTGTTTATCTAAATATAATCCTGCTCGACTAGCCTACAGTGACACCAGCGCCATCTGTTGATACAGTATATTAACCCCTTGTGTGCAGTTACACTTTATTTTTATATAATCTCTATTTGGTGAATTGTATATTTAGTCACATATTCTATTATATATATATATATAGATATATATTATATATTGTTTTGTTTTGCTTTTTTAGGTAGGTTATCACCCCTGGTAGCCTACTTCTGCATATTTCATACTTTTTTGTTTGTGGTTATTTTTGTTTTCGGTTAGTCTAGGCTATCATCCCTGGTGGCCTATTTCTGCGTACGGTACTTCAATTTTTAAATTTTCAGTTAGGCTATCACCGCTGGTGGCCTATTTCTGCGTACCGGTATTTCATAATTTTTGTTTTCGGTTAATTTTGTTTTCGGTTAGTCTAGGCTATCATCCCTGGTGGCCTATTTCTGCGTACTTCAATTTTTAAATTTTCAGTTAGGCTATCACCGCTGGTGGCCTATTTCTGCGTACCAGTATTTCATAATTTTTGTTTTCGGTTATTTGTTTTCGGTTAGTCTAGGCTATCACCGCTGGTGGCCTATTTCTGCATACCGGTATTTCATAATTTTTGTTTTCGGTTATTTTTGTTTTCGGTTAGTCTAGGCTATCATCCCTGTTGCCTATTTCTGCGTACTTCAATTTTTAAATTTTCAGTTAGGCTATCACCGCTGGTGACCTATTTCTGCGTACCGGTATTTCATAATTTTTGTTTTCGGTTAGGATAGGCTATAACCCCTGGTGGCCTATTTCTGTTTAAATAAACATAAAATTGTTTTCGGTTCGGCTATCACTGCGTATTCAAATTTAATTTTGTTTTGTTTTTAATTTTTGGTTAGGCCATCACCGCTGAATACCTATTTGTGTGTATTTCAACATTTTTGTTTTCGGTTAGGCCTATTTAAGTAATTGAAGCGACCTGAAGGGAGTGAAGTGTTTTTAAAGTGAGTTTAGTGTTTTTAAAGTGAGTTAAGTGTTTTTAAGTGAGTGAAGTGAACTGAAGAAAGTGATCGTCACCATGCCTCGTGCCTGTACGAACTGCTCCGGTAGGTTTGGTGCTTCCATGTTTGCTCCTGCCGATCCACAAGTCTGCCGACTCTGCCAGCAACGAGAGGATTTGACAGCAAAATTGGATGAAGCCCTCAACAAGATCAACGCCCTCACCAGGAAGCTGGAATCACTCCAAGAGTTTGTAACACTCAACGTTGGAGTATCACTAACTCAAATTGTTTCAACTCCAGCATCCACCACCCGCCCCAACGTCATCTGGCGAACAATCCAACTCCTGCAGTAGACACTGCCACAGATGCTTCTGACGAACCTGAGCCGACATCAAACCAGGACAGCCGCCCTGTTCACCTTAGTCTCTCCCCCCACTCCTCGTGGCAAGAAGCCGCCTAGCACGAACAGTACCACCCCCTCCCCCCCGTTCTACCCCCTCCTCCCCCCGTCCTGTACGTAGAGTCCCGCCACCACAGGTTTCCGGATTTACACCAGTGAGGAACGGTGGCACGGCCAACGCAAAAAAGGTCTCATCTACCAGTCACAATGTCCAACAGATTTGAGATATTGGTAGAGATGGAAGACGAACCAGAAGAGACCAGGCTCGTTGGGGATTCCATCATACGAGGACAGGTCGAAGAGTTCTGCGACAGAGTCCCAAATCAACGAAAAAGATTTTGCATCCCAGGAGCTGGACTGGACGACATTGTGGAAGCCTTCGAAGATACCACAAAGGATGCAAATGAAAATACCCTTTTTGTCATCCATGCTGGTTCAAATGACGTCATGCGCACCAGATCTGAAGAGTTGATGGAGAAATATCGCAAGATGATCCAGCACTACAAAAACAAGTCAAGGAATATCATCATCTCAGGCATTCTCCCCCAAGATTGACGCACCTGACAAATTCTACGACAAGGCTTTCAGCACAAATAGCCGACTAAAACATTTGTGTCTGGGGAAGAAGTTGAATTCATCAACCTCTGGGACAACTTCTACAACCAGCCTACTCTGTTCCGCAAGGATGGCACTCATCTAAACCCTGTGGGTTCAGCACGCATGGGTCGTCTCCTACACGAAGCAGTCCGCAGCCATGGATCAAAAAACGCCATCCGAGAAGAAGCAGCAGTGACATAAATCATCCAACGCCAAGTAAAAACAGAGGCAACCGAGGACCACCAGCGATAAGGTACGAAGACAGCGAGGACCGAGGACAGCCATGAACATAAATGTAGATCCGACAAGAACCAAAAATATTATTAAAGAGCGTTCCGTGAGTTCTAAAATAACAAATTTAAAGGTTTTCTATGCAAACGCTCGTAGCATACGCAATAAATTTTCAGATTTAGAGGAGCTAGTGTTTACAGAAAATTATGATGTGATTGGCATAACAGAATCTTGGCTCAATACAGAAGATAGAGACTTTTTAGCAGAGTATTCACGTCCCGGTTATGTAATGGTTTGAGAAAAGCCGAATAAATCGAAATGGAGGTGGCGTTTTACTTTATATCAAGAAAGTCTTAACCCTACCCTCTTGTCAAAACCTCAAATTGTGAACGTCGACGCATCTTTTGTGCTAATAAAGAATAATAAAGGTACCAAAATAATACTTGCATTAATATACAGACCTCCAGCTCAATCAGTGCAAACTGACCGAGATATTTACGAACAAATTGCAGATGTAAGTAACTCGCAAGATACCGTAATTTTTGGTGACTTTAATTTACCTGTGACCAAGTGGGGCGATACTCTTACTTCACACTCCGGACATGACTTGTATACGAACTTGCAAGAGAGTTCGCTTTATCAATTTGTTGGAACGCCGACCCGTGGTAATAACGTTCTTGACATTGTACTTGCAACAAAAGAAGAATTAATAGAGAATTTGAATGTTGGTGATGAATTCAGTAACAGCGACCATCGTACGATAACTTTCACTTTAAAGTTTACTAGTAACGAAACAAATAGTAGCATCGAAAAAGTCCCTAATTTCAAGAAAGCAAACTTCCATAAACTTAGAGCTATGTTTAAAGAAACTGACTGGAGCTTTTTAATTCACAATAACGACATAAATACATCTTGGAAGTTATTCGAAGCCACTTACCTAAAAGCAGTGCAAGACTGCATACCATCGAAAACTCGGCGTCCAGGCCATAATAATAAGCCCCAAATGGTGGAATAAAGATATTTCAAACTGCCTGCTTGCTAAAAAATTTGCTAATGATAGATTAAAATCCTCACAAAATGACGAAGAACGGCTGAAATTTGTAGAGCTACGACGCAAAGCCAAAAAGTTAATTAAGCAAAGTAAAAAGACCTTAGAGTTACATATTGCGAATCAAAGTAAAACAAACCCGAAAGAATTCTATAGTTATATCAGAAAGAAAAAAGTCGTTACTTCAACTGTTGGACCGTTAGTCGATGAAAATGGAGAATACACCAAAGACGAAGAACAAATGAGTAATGCCCTCAATACCTTCTTTGCATCAGTTTTTACAACAGAAGACCTCAGTGATATCCCTACACCATCGCCGATTCAGATTGATAATTCAGATGTTCTAAGCAATATCACCGTTACAGAGAGAGGAAGTATTGAATTGTTTAGATAAACTCAAGGTAAATAAAACGCCTGGACCTGATACAATCTCGCCTAGAGTTCTAAAGGAAGCTAAGGATGAGCTCTCTAAACCACTGACATTACTATTCAATAAATCCTTGCAGTCTGGAACTATCCCGATCAGTGGAAGCTAGCCAACGTAACACCGATATTAAAAAAAGGCAGCAAATCCCTACCCAGTAACTATCGTCCAATTAGCTTAACCTCAGTTGTATGTAAAATGCTAGAAACGGTCATACGAGACAGACTCGTAAATCACTTAGAGGAAAATAACATACTTAAAGATACTCAACACGGCTTTCGTAAAAAACGTTCCTGTTTAACAAACCTCTTAGACTTCTTCCACGATATCCTCAACCTCTACGATGAGAGTAAAGCTGTAGATATTATATACCTTGATTTTCAAAAGGCCTTTGACAAAGTCCCCCACAAACGTTTACTGCTAAAACTAAAAGCGCATGGAATACAAGACGGTGTGTTGAAATGGATAGAAAATTGCTCGGCGACAGAAAGTAAAGAGTAGTCATAAACGGTAAGCATCAAAATGGACCAATGTAAGTAGCGGGGTACCCCAGGGATCGGTACTAGGACCAATTCTCTTTCTAATTTACATCAACGACATAGATGAGGGTCTCACCTGTACAATCTCAAAATTTGCTGACGATACAAAAATTGCAAATAGCGTACATCTCAAAAGAACAAGTTGACGATATGCAACACAATCTAGATAAATTGTCATGTTGGGCCCAAATTTGGCAAATGAGTTTCAATGCGGATAAATGTAAAGTACTACATATCGGATACCTAAATGAGAAAGCAAACTATTCGATGAATGGCACTCAGCTTAAGAATGTAAACAGAGAAACCGATCTGGGAGTAACAATATCGAGTAACCTAAACCGAGTCAAACAATGTTCAGAAGTTGTTAAGAAGGCAAACAAAATAATTGGCTTTATAGGCAGGTCATTTGAGCATACATCCAAAGAAGTTATCCTAACCCTTTACAATTCATTAGTCCGCCCTCTTCTGGAATACTGCGTTCAATCCTGGTGCCCTTATTACCAAAAAGATATAAACAAGCTAGAACGAGTTCAACGTAGAGTTACCAAAAGGATACCTAGCCTAAAGAACAAACCATACGAAGAGCGTCTTAGAGAATTAAATCTATTTCCTTTAACCCAGCGCAGATTAAGAGGTGACTTAATTCAAGTGTTCAAAATCATCAAAGGCATCGACAATATGAACTGTAGTAAGTACTTCACTATCGACCAATCTAATTACACGCGGGGAAACGGTTGCAAAATTATTGGTAAATCTTTTAACTCACACGAATCTAAGAATTTCTTCTTCAATCGAGTTGTCAACTTGTGGAATGGGCTTCCCCGAAACGTTATAGACTGCATCACCGTTGATTCATTTAAACTCCGCCTAGACAAATATCTCGCATCAAACCCGCAACTGACTGCGTTTGTAAATGAATAACTTGATTTTATCCCCCTCTCAGTTACTAACCCATCTGTCCCCTACTAACTTCCTAATCCTGCCACGGACATTAGTTCCAGGGCAGTAATTCCCTTTCCAATGTTCCCTTACCCACTCTAAACCACTGTTTTGGACACTTGATCCTCAGTGTTTTGGAGGACAAGCAACCTAGAAGGGTAACTAGATCTGTTGTTGCTTGATTTCCTTTGTACTCCTTTGTACTCTCTCTCTCTCTCTCTCCCTCTACACACACACACATTCTCTCTCAT
>CM064543.1:3673821-3698821 GCA_032716605.1 Paralithodes platypus
AGAACAAATACCTGACTCTGGAGCCAGCCCACTTCTTGCAAATTTGTATAATAACTGAAGATCTACGAAAGTAGAGAAATGCATTTTAACACTTTTACAATACACAATTATTTTAATATGTACACAAACAGTCCGAGCCTTCTAATGAGGATACTCGGACATAACTTTTTAAACCCCTTATTTTGTGCATGCCAATATATTTTAGATGCAATTTAATTTTAGCACAATTTGGGTTTAAACTTTGTTGCAGTGAAACCTACCCTTTTCCTAACACAGCCTTTAGTGTGGAAGCATATTCGCATATATATTTTTACCACAAGAATCAATATTTTTCATGTTTTATATATTATATATATATATATATATATATATATATATATATATATAATATGTATATACTGTATAATATCTCACAAATAGGCTATGCGTGAATTACATGAATACATATTTAGACTACAGCCATGATTCGAACCGCTGTCAATCAGAATGGTATCCCACGCTTTAACCCACTCGGCCACTGAGTGATAAAAGCTTACCAACCTTTTCCCTCCTTAAAGTATATTATATCTTCAAGAAAGCAAGTCCAAAGTCTTTACATAAGATATAATTATATGGAAGAAAAGCATAACACATTAACCCCTCCAGTACCGGTGACGTCCTTTTAGCTTTATTCTGTCAACTATTAGACACATGTATTCAGTGTATAAAGGGCCTCCAGCAATTAACAGGCTTCGAACTATCTCACTTAACCCTTTGTAATACCTCAGATCCTTCTTAAGCTGCACAAAATCGTATAAATATAAGAAGATTAAAATGAAAAAGACGTCGCCGGTACAGAAGGGGTTAATTATTTCAGTAAGTGTTCACCCATAAGTTGTAAAGGAATGGGGGAAGAGAGAAGGACTATATATTAATTTCATTCTAAGTAGGCCAGAACTCGTGATTCCTAACCTATGTAACTCAAAAAGGGCTAGAGAAAATGGGCTGTAAATTTCCACATATATTCCCTGGATGACCCTTCCCAAATAGTAAAAATATTAGCTCTATTATTTTTTTTGTATTAATCATAGAGGCTTAGTATTCAGGACTTTCGGCGTAATTATAATTAATAGACTAACATTATTTGATCCAGTGACATTATTTCAAAGATCTGCACCGAGCCCGGAATACAAGCATAGCAAATCTATTGTAGTTAGTCCTCAGCCACCCCCTGTAAAAGAAAACGAAGGGAAGGGAAGGGAAGGGAAGGAGAGGGATAGGAAGGGAAGGGGAGGGGAGGGAGGGTGGGGGAGGGTGTGATGGGAAGGGATGGGATGGGAAGGAAAGGAAAGGGAGGAGAAAGAAGGGATGGGAAAGGGAATGGAAGGGAAGGAAAGGGAAGGGAAGGAAAGGAGAGGGAAGGAAATGGAAGGGAGGGGGAGGGAAGGGAATAGAAGGAAAGGAGAGGGATGGAAAGTGCATGGAAGGGAAGAGAAGGGAAAGGAACGGAAGGCATGGGAAAGGAAAGAAGGAGAAGGGAAAGGGGGGGGGGGGAGGAGGGGGAGAGGCAGTGGGAGGAAATGTTTTATAAATTCAACGCCCCCCCCCCCCCCTCTCGACCCTCACCAAAGCCTATAAAACATTTACTCGCGTATTGTCCGTACGCGCTTAATTAGCCTCTAATCTGCTGATAATTATACCCAACAAAATAATACAATAAAAGCTCTCGCTATCAGACGGACGAGCGCTTGGTAGAAATTCATATATTGTTTTAATTAATCGCTCAGAAGCTTCGTTGGTTGGGAGTAAAGCAGATCCGTACAGCTGACTGGGTTCTGGAGGGGGTGTGGGGGTCAGGAGGGGGTCGAAGGTGGTGGAGGAGAGGAGGGAGTGGGGATAGGAGGAGGTCAGAGGTGGTGGAGGAGAGGGAGGGAGAGGGGGGAGGATAGGAGGGGGTCAGAGGTGGTGGAGGAGAGTTGGGGATGGGCGTGCGGGATAGGAGGGGTTCCGATGTGGTAGAGGAAAGGGGGTAGGGGTGTTGGGGATAGGAGGGGTTCAGAGGTGGTGGAGGGGAAGGGTAGAGGTAGGGGAATAGGTGGGGTTAGTAGAAAATAAAAGGGGATTTAGTGAAAATAGATTGGGGGATTTGGGACGGCCCCGGGATGGATCGAAATGGATGAACTAGGAGAGGGGGTGGGGGGGGGGGTAGGATATCGTAGGAAGGGATACATTGAATGGGTAGAAAGGGTTGCTTGGGTTGAATGAAGTAGACAGGTATTAGAAAGGTATTGACGGTTTATATATATTTGCCTTGCAATTGCCAGAAGTTAATTCATTGCTTTACTGGGGCCTTATAAACCGGGAGAGTAAAACAGATTGTAATTAAGCCTTTGAATAAGAAATTTCTGTCAATATCTTAATACAATTGTATGTTAGCCATAAAGACACTACGCGATTAAAAAGATTAAGGGGACCAATTCGCTCTATTTCTCTATATATATCTCTCTCTCCCTGGGTTGTATCTATTTTGCCCCATTCATCCTACAATTTTAAAACGTGTATCCCTATCTAGGTGTCGATTTCTTCCTGGCGAGCGATAGCGATCCGGCAGAGGCCTATTTGGATAATGATTTAGACAGCAAGCTATAACGCCCCACCCCCACACCTCATCCATTACCCAACCCACTCAGCACTCCCTCCCACCCCATAACACCCCACCCACACACCTCATCCGTCCATCCACCCGTCACCACATCCACTCAAAACTCCCTCCCACCCCCCCCACACACCTCATCCATCCTCCATCCCACTCAACCACTTCCTCCCACCCCACCCACACACCTCATCCATCCATCCACCCACCCACACTCTCGTCCATCCAACCACCCACCCATCACCCCACCCACACACCTCATCCATCCAACCACCCAGCACCCCACCCACACATCTCATTCAACCAACCACCCACCCATCACCCCACCCACACATCTCATCCATCCAACCACCCACCCACACACCTCATCCATCACCCCACCCACCCACCTCATCCATTCACCCACCCACCCATCCACTCAGCACCCTCCCTCTTGTCTTTTCCCTCCCACCCGCCCCCATAACACCCCTCCCGCTAATGGATGCAGACCTATTAGTTTCGCTCTCATTTCTGAAGACAAACAAAATGCCAGCCGAGACAGTGTTTCTGCATTTCCTCTCCCTCTTTCCCTTTCTCAGTTTGCAAGAGGGAAAAGAGAATGGAGACAAAAGAGTGGAGGAGGCAGCTGAGGAGAAGAGAAGGAGGAGGAGGAAGAGGTGGAAGAGGTGGAGGAGAATGAAAAGGAGGTGGAGGATGAGGTGGAGGAGAGGAGGAGGTCAAGGAAAAGAACGAGGGGTGTTGGAGATGGATGAGGATAGGGGGAGGGGGGGGGGGAGGGAGGAAGTGTTGGAAGAAAAGGAAGAGTGTGTGTTGGAGGAGGAGGGGGTGTGTTGGAGGAGGAGGGGAGGTGTTGGAGGAGGGTGTTACAATAAGAGGAGGAGGAGGAGGGAGTGTCAAGAAGAGGAGGAGGAGGGAGTTTCAAGTCGAAGAAGAGAAGGAAGAGGGTGTGTTGGAGGAGGAGGGGGGCGTTTCAATTAGAGGAGGAGGAGGAGGAGGGTGTTTCAAGCAGAAGAGGAAGAGGAAGTGCTGGAAAAGGAATAGGATGTGTTGGAGGAGGAGGGTGTTGCAATAAGAGGAGGAGAGTGTTTCAAGAGGAAGAGGAGGAGGGACGAAGGAGTGTTGGAGTAGAGAGGAGTTAATTGAGGAGGAAGTTCTACATGATAATTATTATATAGGTACCTAAATCCATTTTTTTGGGCACTGATTAAAAAATAAGCCATTTCAGAATATTCATCCATAATATTCATACTCATACACACACCTTCCCATACACACCTACAGTATATACACACAAACAATGATATACAAACACATGCGTATTCAATTATCTACGTGCGTATCCGATTAACCCCTTCTGTACCACACTCTGTATCTACACACACACACACACACACACACATTAGTTGCTACCCTTTCCTACACACAAACCTCGAGAAAATAATCGAAGCTTTCCCTCAATTTAAGAATACAGTTGGTATTGTCCCCTTGTCCTCCTTCGGCTTTGTGGGAGAGGACAATGATGAGAGAGAGAGAGAGAGAGAGAGAGAGAGAGGAGAGAGAGAGAGAGAGAGAGAGAGAGGGAGAGAGAGAGAGAGAGAGGAGAGAGAGAGAGAGGAGAGAGAGAGAGAGAGAGAGAGAGAAATGAGAGATGAGAGAGAGAGAGAGAGAGAGAGAGAGAGAGAGAGAGAGAGAGAGAGAGAGAGAGAGAGAGAGAGAGAGAGAGAGAGAGAGAGAGAGAGAGAGAGAGAGAGAGAGAGAGAGAGAGAGAGAGAGAGAGAGAGAGAGAGAGAGAGAGAACAAATGTAATGAACTATAGAAGTAAAATCAAGCTTTTAACAATTCTTCATAGATTTATAATAAAGTAAATAAGTTGATGCGTATTACAGAGACACGATGGGGCTGTACACTCGGATGCCATAGTCTCTAGCCTACTCATGACAATTCGTAGACCCCTATGGTTTTCTTTATGATATTATAAGTATCTGGCTTAATTTCTGTATAGAACTTGCTTATCATTAATTAGTATATGTAGCTTTGTGGTTGATGTATAACACATATATTGATAAATTCGTTTCTGTAGACAGAATTCCATAATTAGAAATAGGTACAGTCCACTATGCACTTTGCTAACCTTATCCACCTGCTGACTGAACTCCAACGAAGATTTATCAGAAATATAGAACCTCTGAATAATAACATTTTGAATGCTGAAACTGCTATTTCCTTTAACCTTGTATGCATTAACGAAAATGTATAACCTGGCTTTACTAATATATATATATATATATATATATATATATATATATATATATATATATATATATATATATATTATAGATACGGTCCACTGTACCTAGACGAGGTTACTACAACACTTAATATGAAGTCACACACCCATACACACACACACACACACACACACACACATAAATATATGCATTCCCACCACATAGCCCTCACAAGCAGGTATATGTAACACCCCCCCCCCCCAGAAACAAAAACACACACACACACAAACACAAGCATTATTTCCCCGCACACAAAACCACAGGCAGTCATTTTTCCCCCAATGCATTCAGACAAGCAGACTGATCATTTGACGAGGAGAATGACCAACTCTGTGACGCTTGGTTGGTCTTCTTGTGCCTCCAAACATCAAAGATACATTAGGCCCCTTTTGTTCAGACTCGCAAAAAGGGCTCGGCAAAAGTATCCCGAGAGAATAGGAATGCAAATAAGAGTAAGTGCCATCCTCGAGCGATGCCAGTCCTATTATTAATGACAATGATATGAGGAGGAATTGTTCTTTTATGAGGAGGAATTGTTCTTTTATGAGGAGGAATTGTTCTTTTATGAGGAGGAATTGTTCTTTTATGAGGAGGAATTGTTCTTTTATGAGGAGGAATTGTTCTTTTATGAGGAGGAATTGTTCTTTTATGAGGAGGAATTGTTCTTTTATGAGGAGGAATTGTTCTTTTATGAGGAGGAATTGTTCTTTTGCTTTCTGTTCTTTGGAGAAGCGAAGTGGTAACATTTTGAGTCTCTTTGGAAGCTTGAAGGTGTGTGTGCGTGTATGTGTGTGTGTATGTATGTGTGTGTGCGTATGTTTACATAGTATGTATGACTGTTGATTTGAGTACCGGTATGTGTGTTAATGCATGGATGAATACAGTATAATTATGATGTAAGTATAATACGTGTATGTGCCTATTAGTTGAAACACAGACACACAGACACACACACACAGCTACACACACCACAGACACAGCTACACACAAACACACACAGAGCTACACACACCACAGATACAGCTACACACATACACAACTACGCACACACACACACACACACACGTCCAATGTACAAAACTCTTATTCGAAGTACACACAAATTGTCCACGTACCAATATGCAAGTAAGTCTAGTGTAATCCATATCATCCAGGTAATTTAGAGACCATCCAAGAGCTCAATAATATACAATGCTGTGAACTGGAGGAATAGGGGGGTCGGGGTGGGGGTGGGGTGGGGGCGAGGGTCTAAGGGGACCGCAGTTAAGGGGAGATTCTGTTTATACATTTAATTGTTTATTGACTTAGTAATAGATTTATTTACTCAGTTAAATACCTCGGTCAACGCAGGTTCCTCATAAATTGCAGACTCGCTCTCGCTCGCCAGGAAAAAGTCGACACCTACATAGCACGAAAGGCCTTAAAATCGCCAAAATAATGGGGCGAAGGTCTTAAAATTCAAAACTAATGGGGCTAAGCATGAGGGAGAAGGGGGGAGGAGGAAGGCCGTGGTTAACCCCTTCGGTATACAAGCTCACATTCTCTGGCTACCATTGGACGATTTTATGCAATTTAGAAAGGATAAATGCCAGTGAGAGGGTTAATTGAAGCGAGATGGGCCGGTTTTTCTGGCACCCCTTCTCCCTCGTGTTTAGCCTCATTGGATTTTAGATGTTAAGACGTTTGGCCCATTAGTTTGGCGATTTTAAGATTTTACGCCCCATTTCTTTGTCAATATTAAGACCTTGCGTGCAATTTAGGTTTCGATTTTTTTCCTGGCGAGCGATAGCAAGCCTTTAATTGTGGAGGCCTTTACTACCGAAAAATTTACAAATTCATCTCGAAGAGGGATCTAATGGATGTTTCTTTAAGTTTGATAGAGGTCTAGGGAGGAAACTATTTTTTTTTTAATAAAATCCAAACACTAAACAAATATATACAGTAAGCCCATCTCACCTTAATTGAAGTAGTCTTTACTCTTTTGACTTCCACAGATCCTTCCCAAGCTGCATAAAAGAGACTAGTATTAGCCAGATTAAAATGAATGTGTCCCTTTTCCATTACTTCTGCAATTGGATTATGCTAACGATGTTTTCAGCTCTCTTCTGTCAGTTTTTCGCTCTCGTATTCCATCAAGCTGTTTTGGCGTCTTCTTCACTGTTGTTTCTAATTTTGTTTTTTTATTAAGGGAGGATGGTTCACTTTTTGGTAGATTTTTTCATGTATTTATTAGTTTTCAAGTTTCCTCGCTAGACCTCCATCAAACTTAAAATAACACCCCCTAGAATCTTTTTAAGATAATTTTTTTAATTTTTCGGTAGAAAAATTTCCCGGCCAGAGGCCGGTTTCTCCTAAAACTACAGGCTCGCTATCCCTTGCCAGGAAAATATTGACACCGAAATGGCACGAAAGGTCTTAATATTGACAAAGAAATGGGGTGAAAAGTCACTTTTTGGTCAATTCTTAACATAGCCTACGTGAGTTGCAGTTGGGATGTGTGTACATGCTTAGATTGATATACAGGATTCGAAGTTGCATAATACATCGTAGGCAGTGTCCACCATTCTTTAACTGTCTTGGTGGCGCAATGCATAAGGTGTTGATTTTCGGTGTGAGCGTCCTGGGTTCGAATCCATGGACTGCCACATGTGTTTGTAATATTTCATTAATCAATTTTAGGAGTAGAGTTGGTTGTTGGATAGAACATAATAATTTATATATATTTGTTTCTAGTTTCCTGCCTAGAGCTCCATCAAACTAATAAAAAACAACCCCAGGATCCCCCTTCAAGATATATTGGTGTATTTTTCTGTAGAAAAATATCACGGCCGAAGGCCGGTTACTTATAAAATTTCAGGCTGGCTATCGCTCTCCATGAAAAAAATCGACACCTAAATGGCACGAATGGTCTTAATATTGACAAAGAAATGGGGTGAAAAGTCTTAAAAGCGCCAAACTAATAGGGCGAACGTCATATAATCTCAAAACCAATGGGGCTAAACACGAGGGAGAAAGGGGACAGAAAAAACGGCCCATCTCCCTTTAAAAATATAAAAGGCAACTGACTAAGATTTTTGATACAAATGTTTACCCCTAGCTAATCCGATGCCGCACGTCTTTTCCGCTTTATGGCTGGTACTAGACGATTTTATTAGGATTAGGAGGGGTATGTGGAAGTCAGAGGGTTAAGGGGAGATGGTTAACTTTTTGGTCGATTTATTTTTGTCATTTATTCAATATTTTTCTAGTTTCTTCCCTAGACCTCCATTAAACTTAAAAAACAACATCCATTAGATCCCGCTTCGAGGTTAATTTGTACATTTTTCGGTAGAAAAATGTCCCGGCCTAAGGCTGGTTCTTCCAAAATTACAGGCTCACTATTGTTCGTTCGCCAGGAAAATAAATCGACACCTAAATAGCACGAAAGGTCTTAATATTGACAAGGAAATGGGGCGGAAGGTCTTATAATCGACTAGCTAATGGGGAAAGCTCCGTAAAATCTAAAAACTAATGGGGCTAAACCAGAGGGAGAAGGGGTGCCAGAAAACCGGCACATCTCCCCATAATTGAGATAATCTTTACCCTAAGAATTTCCACAGATCCTTCCTTAATTGCATAAAATCGTCTAATGATAGCCAAAATACATGGTCAAAATGTGTCCTAATCTTCAAAGAGAAACCGAGATGGTGACGACAAACAAATGGAAATATTGAAGAGCCAAAGAAACGCCCAAAGAAGGAGGGTGAGAAGCTAAGGGGAAAAAAGCAACAAAATGTGAAAACCATGACAAGACATAAACGAAAAGGGGAACACGCAGGATGATGATAGTGAGTCAAAACAAGAGAGAGAGAGAGAGAGAGAGAGAGAGAGAGAGATATATAGTTACAAGGAATTACAAGGAATAGTTAGTATCTCCAGAGACCTTGCGGTCCATTCCGAGGAGATACTCGAAGTAGAAAGAGAGAGACTGGTTAGTGCAGTACACTCCTTACAAAGTGTGCAAAATACTATCTACTCTCTTCTTGAACTGTTCTACTGAAGAACTGCTTACAACTTCGGAGGGAAGTTTGTTCCAGGTAGAACAGATTTTGTATGTGAAAACGTTTCCATTTATTCTAGTGCTGAACCTTTTCAATTCTAATTTCCAGCCATGGTTGTGTCTTATTAATATTGAGGCTAAACATTTTGCTATAATCCGCATTGTCAAACCCATTAAGTATTTTGAAAACTTCAATGAGCTGACCTCGTAGTCTGCGAGTCTCCAACGGGAGATCAAGAGCTCTCAATTGGTCCTTATAGCTCAGTCTTCTAGAGAGAGAGAGAGAGAGAGAGAGAGAGAGAGAGTGCGTGTGTGATGGTGAGTGTATGAGAGAGAATGGAAGGGGGTAGCGGGATGGCCTTCTTAGACCCACGATAACATAGTTGCCGAACCCGAAAAAAAAAAGTTGTCCCGGGCTAGCTCTTATTGATCTCCTGGAAAGAACGGTGCCGGCGAGAGGAGGGCAGGAGGGAGGGAGGGAGGGTGGGAGGATTTTCTACCTCCTCTCCAGAAACGAGGGCCCTCTCCCTAAAACTCTTCCTCCATTCTTCCTGTTCCTTCCCTCGCCTGGCAGTTCTACCATCAGCATGCGAGTCTAGTCGGTATTTTGCCTCCTTACTGTCGGTATCAATATCCTCGGCCAAGAATTTTAGTTCTCCCAATGACGCGTACAACCTTTCCCCCAGCCTTAACCCCCCCTTAAAAAACTAAGATAAAAAAAAGTGCAATGTTTTGGCCAAACCGCAGATCACGGCTTCATGGGAGGGTATTTTTCGGGTACATTGAGTTATTATCTATCCATAAGACGACAGAAGAAAGAGCAAGTCGTGAAAGTATGTGAATTATGAGTTAGAGGAGAACGAAGGCGTTGCGTCGTACGGCCGGCAGCGCGACACCAATGCACCTAATGCAAGTGTGGTGCGAAAGAATAGGGACAAGAGTTGCAAGTTGTGGAATATTTTACATTTAGCGTCAGAGAAAGTAAAGCCCTTAGTCCTCTAGCGATGTATGGGGGTGGAATACACACACGTAATGCCCCTGTAATATAATTGAGAACACAAACAATTATAACGTAAGGCTTGCCTTTGTAGTGGACTCATTACAGCTGTTTGGTGCCTTACCAAGAAAATACATAAATACGAGGGTCGTAACAACTAATTGAAACTAAAGTAATTCTCATTTCCAGCCTCAGCGGCGCAGAAATAAGCAAATAAGCATTTTTTTCGCTCTTTCACTTTGTCAGGATAATATTTACTAGCAGGAGGGTCAAGGATTAATTTGTAAAATCACTGGGAGTAGGGGCCAAGAAAATATAACGGGGAGGCACTGCAACGCTCTCTTATACCAATCACCCTCCAGCCAATCACGTCCACCTCTCTCTCTCTGTTTTTTCTTCCTTCTCTCTCTCTCTCTCTCTCTCTCTCTCTCTCTCTCTCTCTCTCTCTCTCTCTCTCTCTCTCTCTCTCCACTCCAATTATCGCAACATAATACCGTACATCCCTGTTGTTATTGTTTCTGGTTCCTTTCTTCTCCTTCTTCTTTATCTACGTCTGCCCCTCGCCACCTGGAAGTCGTAAATCTACCTTCAAGTAGAGCCATTCCAGATGAGAGTATAATTATATAGTCTGTTTCTTTTCAACTGACGGTAAATTGCAAAGTTCCCATCAAGATTTCCCAGTTATTTTGAAGATTTTGTAGTGATGTATGGTGCTAATTACACTGTACAGTATCAAATTAGTCTGAAGCCGGTATCACACGAGAGCTTTTATAGTCAACATTCGATGATCAAAATTTTTCTGGCAATATTTTTAGAATGTTTTGCACTGGTATCGGAAACTAGACTGATGGTAAATTAATTTAAGTAACCAAAATATCTTTAATGTTGACCTCATAAGTTGCCAGACCAGTGTTGAGGATAAATGTTGAGGGAAAAAGTGCTCGTATGTTACCGACTTTATTATGATGCAGAGACATAGTAGTTTCATATTTTTCCATGCAGTATCGAGACATTGGCTGCTAAGGGATTCAATTTATCATCAGCTGAAAAGAAACAGTATATATAGTAACTTCACCCTTTGCAATGACTGTATTGCAATTCACAGTCTTTCCACTCCAATATCTCGCCGGAATGGACCGCAAGGTCTTTGAGATACTAACTATTCCTTGTAGTCTCTACACTCTCTCTCACTCTCACACTCACTCACTCACTCACCCACTCACTCACTCACTCACTCACTCACTCACTCACTCACTCACTCACTCACTCACTCACTCACTCACTCACTCACTCACTCACTCACTCACTCACTCTCTCACTCACTCTCTCACTCACTCTCACTATAATTCTTTGCAATGCTTAAGTGCAACAGTGCATTTATCTGTTTAAGTGTTTCTCTCTCTCTCTCTCTCTCTCTCTCTCTCTCTCTCTCTCTCTCTCTCTCTCTCTCTCTCTCTCTCTCTCTCTCTCTGCAACACCCCAAGTGCAACATAATGCATCTCTCTTATTATATTCCGTGCAGTGGCAAGGGGAACTTTCTTTTTTTTATATCCCCTTCTTTTGCCAGGGTAAGGGGGAAGGGTGGAAAGTGCATTTTTTGGCCCCCGACACAATGTAGGGGGGGGGGGGATACGGCTAATCAGGCCCCATAGGCTTTCTTATTTGCGCTTCAGTGGTGGCCAAAAAGTGTCACGTACAGTTGCCCAAATAAGTGATGTCGTGGCACCAAGTATATTTTGATCAACACTATCTAAGCATTAATTCGTCGTTTCGAGTGAGATTTACAAACATGTTCCTATCTTTACACACCCTATTCAACATCTGACAGACATTATTACAGCACACTGCGAGCAAAATGTAATAACAGTGGAGACATGACTTATTTTGGCCAACCGCACAAGGCAGTGTCAAATTTATGAAATATTTTCCTTTTTTCTTCTTCTAATTTGTACCAAGTTCGCCAGCTGCTTCTAGTCTCTCCCAATATTCCCGATTAGTTCCTATTCTCCCTTCATTTGAGCGTAATTGTAGGGTTACTAAGCAAACAGCTGCTGTACGCATCCTCCAGTACTTACAATTATCGCCTTGAGGATTATCACGCATTTTAAATATTTATGTTGGCTATCATTACGCGATTTTTTTTTTTGCATTTTAGAAAGGTCCTCTAGGAATCTAAGGGGTCCAAACCAACTGAATTATGCCTCGAACTCCCACAGATCCTTCCTAAATTGCATACAATCGTCTAATGATAGCCAACTGTCAAAATCCGACATAATCCTCAAGAGCTTATTATTATTATTATTATTATTATTATTATTATCATTTCTTCATTATGCTTTCGAGTGTATTGTTATACTTGAAACTGCTTCTTTGTAGTTGTATATATTATGGCAGACAACTAATATTCTATTATTGTTATACTTGAAACTGCTTCTTTGTAGTTGTATATATTATGGCAGACAACTAATATTCTATTATTATTTGCTAATATATTGAAGTATTCCATTTCCTTACTTCCACTGTATTCAATAATGTGTATGTAACAACATTTTGTCCATCAGTATATGAGACTGCCTTTACATCCTCTTTTCGTCTCCCTCTACTTGCCATTACCTAATTCATCTTTATGCATAATTGATGGAAAAAGGAAACTAGATTAAGAAATGATACATCGGAAACAAGAGAGGGAGATATAACAAGGGGAAATTTAATCCCAATAGGCCTAGAGGTGGGACAGTCATTCTAAAAGTTGTTTCTGTACAAAAAAATATATATTGTTAGCCCTTTGAGTACCAACGACGTGTGTTATATTATATTCTAGGCAGTTTAATGAGGACCTGTGATGTATATCTCTGTGCCTCAGCGAGTCGGCATTATTCCAGGGGATAATTGATTGCTTGTCTGACCTTTCCTATATTAATGTCATGCCATGTCATCAGGGGTTTACGATACAGTTGCAATGGAATTTATATTGTGTTCCTGAACTCTTATATAATTTCGAAGGTTAAATGTCAGTCACCACGAACTAGGGTTAAGAGCATATTTTCACCTATGGGGCCGGTGTTCTTCTGGACCCCCTTCTCCCTCATGTTTAGCCCCATTTCGTTTTGAGATATAAAAACGTTCGCCCCATTAGTGTAGCTATTTAATACCTTTCGCCCTATTTCTTTGCACACTTTAAGACCTTTCGTGCAATTTATGTGTCGATTTTTTTTCCTAGCGAGCGAAAGCGAGCCTGCAATTTAGGAGGAACCGGCCTTCAATCGGGAAATTTGTCTACCCAAATTTTTATACATTTATCTCAAGGGAGGGGGGGGGGGTCTTGGGGGTATTTTGTATAACTTGGTGGAGGTCTAGGGAACAAATGAAAAAACTTCCCCTTAAATTAATGTTATTTTGTTGTATAATGTCGAAGGTTCAGAAATAACGATAGGTAGCGTAAACTAACTTGACAATAATCTTGATCCCTGACCTCTCTGTAACTCAAAAGGACCTAGAGCAAACCGGCTGCAAATCGCCGCACCTATTTCCCGGTGGACTCTTCCCAAATGATAGAGAAACGACAGCCCGATTACTTTCATTCATTTTGAGTTATGAGAAGATAAAGGGTCAAGATTATTGGGAAGTTCGTTGACACTACCTTATAGTTACTTTGGGGTCAACAGTGAATCTGAGTAAAGCTGCGATATTTTTTTTTTATTGAAGTATTACCCGAAACGCAAGAAATATATAACACAGTGCCATCAGTCAGTCAGAAGGAAGTGTAAATTATCTTTCTATCCCAACCCCCAACTAATAGGAACCTGGTGTACGAGAACTGCAGTGGGGTCCTATCAGTGGCCGATGTTCTGGCTTCTCTCTCTCTCTCTCTCTCTCTCTCTCTCTCTCTCTCTCTCTCTCTCTCTCTCTCTCTCTCTCTCTCTCTCTCTCTCTCTCTCTCTCTCTCTCTCTCTCTCTCTCTCTCTCTCTCTCTCTCTCTCTCTCTCTCTCTCTCTCTCTCTCTCTCTCCTGTAGGAATGCATGTACACTCGATTGCTATACCCTCTGACCCACTTATAAGAATTTGTGGACCTCATGTGGTTTTTTTCTTCATGCAATTGTAACTATCCAGATTGATTTTTAGAGAGACTTTGCTTTTCAATAAATAGTATATTAAAGTTTTGTAGTTGATCTATAGAAAAATATATTATAGTTGGTGGTGTAATGGTTTAGATG
The DNA here is from genome assembly GCA_032716605.1 of Paralithodes platypus. Taxonomy (NCBI): domain Eukaryota; kingdom Metazoa; phylum Arthropoda; class Malacostraca; order Decapoda; family Lithodidae; genus Paralithodes; species Paralithodes platypus. Next base: position 3,687,993 of record CM064543.1, read on the forward strand.
CTTATGTTCTGGGTGTGGTGTTCCGAGTTCGAATCCCAGCAGGACCATATGCTTTCATTAGTGTATTCAAGTATATTGGGGTTTTAAAATTGATGATTAATGTTAAGAACGGGGTGTTACTTATTCATCAATTCGTTTCCAGGTACAAACATCCATAGTTAGACATAGGTGAAGGCTACGAATATGTGTGAGTGGGCTAGAGACTATATCATCCGAGTGTACCGTATGGATTCATACTAGCACAGCTGTTTCCATTAGTCCTTTTAGTGGTTGGTTGTTTAACGGGATATTTTTTTATTTTGTCGCGTATTATTTGTTTATTTATTATGTATAAATAATGTCTTCCCTAGACTTCCATTATGTTTAAAAAATACCCACAAGACCTCACATCGAGATAGGAAAATTCCCAACCTACATAAATTGCGGCCTTGCAATCACTCACCAGGAAAAAAATCGGCACCTAAATGGCACGAAAGATCTTAAATTCACCATACTAATGGGGCGAATGTCCTAAAATATCAAAACTATAGGCCTAAGCATGAGAAAGAAAGGGGTCCAGACACTCCGCCTTAAATATAAAGTTACTCTGGGATCAGCTGGGAAATAGGGTAAAGTCGAGATACAAAAGCTGACATATTAATCAATGGGCCTCACACAACGCTGTAGGCTGTGTGTGTGTGTGTGTGTGTGTGTGTGTGTGTGTGTGTGTGTGTGTGTGTGTGTGTGTGTGTGTGTGTGTGTGTGTGTGTGTGTGTGTGTGTGTGTGTGTGTGTGTGTGTGTGTGTGTGTGTGTGTGTGTGTGTGTGTGTGTGTGTGTGTGTGTGTGTGTGTGTGTGTGTGTGTGTGTGTGTGTGTGTGTGTGTGTGTGTGTGTGTGTGTGTGTGTGTGTGTGTGTGTGTGTGTGTGGCCGCTGCAACCCACACTCTCTCTGGGGGCCTCACCGCAGTCCTGCATTGTCTGGGGACTCGAGTTTCAGGGGGGTAAAACAGGGGGCTATCCAACGTGTCAACTAATAGAGTCCTCGTGAATTGTACTGTATGCCCTCCCCCTCCCTCACCCCCACCCCATAACCCCCCCACCCCCACCCCCTGTTCCTCAGAAAAAAGTCCCTGGGGTTTGTTGGGAATTTGAATACCTCATAGACGGATTATAATTGGGGAATCAAAATCTATATAATGCATTGCCTTTTTTTTTTTTTTTTTGCAAATCCTGTATATAGCATACACAGATGCAACATTTACTCTTTTTCTGGGAGTAATTTTTGTGGGAATGGTTGGATGTGAGTTAGTTAGTTATAATAGGACTTCAGAGGCTATTAATTAACCCTACTGGATTATTAAGTCAGCACACTGTAAGTCAAGAATAGCGCCGGGACTGGAGCCCCTTTTCAAGAACTCCAGTCCCTTCCCTGGGTGTGAGGGATGTGTGTGTACAATTCCCCGCATATATAAATGTTTCGTCAATTCGAATCTTTAAACCTATAATGTCAAGATCTGAATAATCTAGGCATTGCATTGTCTCGTTTGCGTTCGATATTGATTCAAATGGGTGGTGCCATTGATGCTCTTTACTGTATAATACATTAGGTTAAACACTATTAATCACAGTTGTCATAACGTTACGTTCACCCTGCAGTATAGTATCATATGTCAGATATTGGATAAAGTATGCAAATGTACTGTACAACTCTTGCAGTCAGATGCTCGTGGTACAATTTATGCCGAATAATATATATATATATATATATATATATATATATATATGTCTATGTATATGAAAGAGACTAAAGGCAGGCTGCCTGTAAGAAGTGTCTCCACCAAGGCCAAAAGAGGGCCAGAGAGCCAAATTCAAAGGGACGTTGGGGTCAAAATGCCTGGACACATGAAGTTTAAAGCAGTCTAAGTCATAGGATGAAGGAAACACTGATTGAGGGAGAGAATTCAAGAGTTTACTTGTTGAGTAGAAGAAAGACAAAGTTTCTTAGTTATTGGGTTGTAGAGCTGGACAAAATAGGGGTGGGAGTGTGATGAAAGACTTGTGCCTCCCACTCGCCGTAAGGCAGGGGGTATGCGCTGAGACAGCTCTGAAGAACACTGAATGTTGCAATATCGATTGAAGAGTCAAAGATATGCAATATTGCGGCATGTAGAAAGAGATTGTAGGGAATTAGTAGAAGGGAGCGAGTTGATACACGGAATGCTTTGGACTCTACCCTTTCGAGAAGTGCGGCATGGGGAGAACCTCCCAAAACATGCGAACAATACTTGATATATGGGTGCATTGTGCCCTGCTGGACTTACATAATGTGTGTGTGTGTGTGTGTGTGTGTGTGTGTGTGTGTGTGTGTGTGTGTGTGTGTGTGTGTGTGTGTGTGTGTTTTATTTTTTTATTTTTTTATTTTTTTATTTTTTTATTTTTTTATTTTTATTTTTTTTATAAAGAGACTTACTGTAATTTATTAAACAACAACTGAACTCTCTTAATATGTAGGCAACCCATTTATTAACCTGATACAATATTATTAGGTAAGGTCTTATGGGTCCATTAATTAACATTGCCACACTAGTCTCAGTTTATTTACACTGCCGATATTTATATTTTTCAGCTTTGCTAATTATTTCGACGAGTAATTATATATAAATATAATGGGTTATGGGATGGTTGAAGAATTAATTAGATTGCGCTTCTTAGTACGCAGTAAAACACGAATTACCTGCACCTCGTAAAGTTCGTTATATTGCGTCAGGGAATATGAGAGAGTTCTTTGGGTGTGCTCTGTGTGTGTGTGTGTTTGTGTGTTGTGATGTTAGTGTATATGTTTGTTTTGTGTTTGTTGATGTTTGATGCGAGAGAGAGAGAGAGAGAGAGAGAGAGAGTGTGTGTGTGTGCTTGTGAAATTGTGTGTGTGTGTGTGTGCGCTTGTATATGTGTATGCATGTGTGTGTGTGTGTGTGTGTTTGTGTGTGCTTGCGCGCGCGTGTGTGTGTGTGTAGTAAATATCTTACATTGGTCAACTCGGTGCTGGCATTCTAATGTAGTGTTGGTTCTCTGCTACGAGATATTGTGTTGTGTTGTTGTATTGTATTGTATTGTGTTGTTGTATTGTGTTGTTGTATTGTGTTGTTGTATTGTGTTGTGTTGTATTGTGTTGTATTGTGTTGTTGTATTGTGTTGTTGTATTGTGTTGTGTTGTGTTGTGTTGTATTGTATTGTGTTGTATTGTATTGTATTGTGTTGTGTTGTATTGTGTTGTATTGTGTTGTTGTATTGTGTTGTTGTATTGTGTTGTGTTGTGTTGTGTTGTATTGTATTGTGTTGTGTTGTATTGTGTTGTTGTATTGTGTTGTGTTGTATTGTGTTGTTGTGTTGTGTTGTGTTGTATTGTGTTGTGTTGTGTTGTTGTATTGTATTGTGTTGTTGTATTGTGTTGTTGTATTGTGTTGTGTTGTGTTGTATTGTGTTGTGTTGTGTTGTATTGTATTGTATTGTGTTGTTGTGTTGTGTTGTGTTGTATTGTATTGTGTTGTTGTGTTGTATTGTGTTGTTGTATTGTGTTGTTGTATTGTGTTGTTGTATTGTGTTGTTGTATTGTGTTGTTGTGTTGTGTTGTATTGTGTTGTTGTATTGTGTTGTGTTGTTGTATTGTGTTGTTGTATTGTGTTGTTGTATTGTGTTGTGTTGTGCTGGGTCCTGTTGCACTGTATTGTGTCGTGTTGCGTTATATTGTATTGTGCTGCGTTCTGTTGTACTGTATTGTGTCGTGTTGCGTTATATTGTATTGTGTTGTTGTATTGTGTTGTTGTGTTGTGTTGTGTTGTATTGTATTGTATTGTGTTGTTGTGTTGTATTGTGTTGTTGTGTTGTATTGTGTTGTTGTATTGTGTTGTTGTATTGTGTTGTTGTATTGTGTTGTGTTGTGCTGGGTCCTGTTGTACTGTATTGTGTCGTGTTGCGTTATATTGTATTGTGCTGCGTTCTGTTGTACTGTATTGTGTCGTGTTGCGTTATATTGTATTGTGTTGTTGTATTGTGTTGTTGTATTGTGTTGTGTTGTGTTGTGCTGGGTCCTTTTGTACTGTATTGTGTCGTGTTGCGTTATATTGTATTGTGCTGCGTTCTGTTGTACTGTATTGTGTAGTGTTGCGTTATATTGTATTGTGTTGTTGTATTGTGTTGTTGTATTGTGTTGTGTTGTGTTGTGCTGGGTCCTGTTGTACTGTATTGTGTCGTGTTGCGTTATATTGTATTGTGCTGCGTTCTGTTGTACTGTATTGTGTCGTGTTGCGTTATATTGTATTGTGTTGTTGTATTGTGTTGTTGTATTGTGTTGTGTTGTGTTGTGCTGGGTCCTGTTGTACTGTATTGTGTCGTGTTGCGTTATATTGTATTGTGCTGCGTTCTGTTGTACTGTATTGTGTCGTGTTGCTTTATATTGTATTGTGTTGTTGTATTGTGTTGTTGTATTGTGTTGTGTTGGATCCTGTTGTACTGTATTGTGTCGTGTTGCGTTATATTGTATTGTGCTGCGTTCTGTTGTACTGTATTGTGTCGTGTTGCATTATATTGTATTGTGTTGTTGTATTGTGTTTGTTGTGTTACGTGCCATGATACCGTGCTCAGTTGATCATTATGGTGGGGATCTTTAGTGCTGTAGTACAATGGTTATTTAGGGGTTGTTGTTGGTGTGGCACTTTATAGACGTAACCCCAGGATTAAGGTGCAATGCGTATTATATAGAATGGTCATGGATTTGTTTGGCAGTGATTCAATGGTGTAAAGTTGTGGTGTTCGGTGAGATAGATAGATAGATAGATAGATAGATAGACAGAGAGAGAGAGAGAGATTTACATTATATGGGCATGGATACATTGGCTACACAGACCTTACCATCCCAGCGAGGTGGTCAGGATTTAATTCTAGTAGATATATCAAACCCAATAAAAAGGGAAAGTGGAAGGAAAGGATAGCAAAGAGAGAGAGAGAGAAAGAGAGAGAAAGAGAGACATACACACTCTCGCCCGGGAAATACCTTTTTACGTGTGGTTGCAAGGGAAATGTTAGCGGCCCTTACATGGAGAAACCCGATTTTTACCTCTAGCAGTTTGAGTCAGAATTTATGCTTTGAGTCCCTGATACACGAGTTTTTTTGTCTTCTAGTTCGTTTAGTTCTGTGTGGGTGTGTAGGTGTGTATTCATGCGTGTGTGTGGGTGTGTGGGTGTGGGTGGGAGGGTGGGTCGTACAGAGAGAAGACCGATTTTGTTATCCCACAAATTGCATGAATTTATGTTATTTTACTTCGATTTGCTATGTGTGTGTGTGGGTGTGTGTGTGTGTGTGTATGTATGTATGTGTGCTACCAGGTAAGATTATGTTACCTGAAGATTGATGTTGATCTTGTTTGTAAGAACATATAAAGGCTATATTGATGGTGCCTCCGTAAATTCTTTGCTCGAATAGGTTTCCGTCTTATTTTGGAAGTTGCGTTTGATCTCACGATATTGCAATTTCCAACACTCGTGATTTAACATTTATTTATTTAATTAATCTTACTTAAATATTTAATTGTATTGATGTTTTTTATTGGGAAGGGTATACGGAAATCAGAGGGAAAATTGTGATAGTCTTTACCCTTTTAATTCCCACTGATCCCTCTTAAGCTTTATATAATCGTCTAATGATAGCCAGAATAAACTTTCCCATTTTTGTCATAATCTACAGAGGGTTAACAAGCAACTTACATTAGCCTCTCTTAACCTCACTTTTTTTTGTGAATATCTAAGTTAATTTTGTAGTTATCTTAAATATAATTCGAAAACAAAAGATAGTTTACCAGCCAACAAAGAAGCCAGGGCCCTAGAATGGAGTGGGGCAAATGTCTTAATATCTCAAAACCAATGGGGCTAAGCATGCGGGAGAAAGGGGGTAATAGCCCCCCCCCCTTAACCCTTTCAGTATAGTATGGCGCAGTCTATCATACTATTATGGCTACTTTCAGACGATTCCATTCAGATAAAAATAGGTTTGATCAAGTCTAAGGGATTTTAGTGATGGATTGTACCCCTATTAGTACTAAAGGTACTTCCTAAGCTGTATACAATCGTCTACTGTTATCAAGACAAGAATAAATAGCGACGTCATTATATTAGATAGGGTATTGTAGTCCCATGGCCTCACCCCCACTGACACCCACACCCCCACTGACACCCACACCCCCACTGACACCCACACCCCCACCCCACTGACACCCACACCCCCACTGACACCCACACCCCCACTGACACCCACACCCCCACTGACCCCCACACCCCCACTGACACCCGCACCCACATTGACATCCGCACCCCCACTGACACCACCACCACCACTGACACCACCACCACCACTGACACCACCACCACCACTGACACCGACACCACCACCACCGACACCGACACCCACCGACACCCCCACTGACACCACACCCCCACTGACACCCACACCCCACTGACACCCCCACCCCCACTGACACCCACACCCCCACTGACACCCACACCCCCACTGACACCCACACCCCCACTGACACCCACACCCCCCACTGACACCCACACCCCCACTGACACCCACACCCCCACAGACACCCACACCCCCACAGACACCCACACCCCCACAGACACCCACACCCTCACTGACACCCCCACCCCCACTGACACCCACACCCCCACTGACACCCCCACCCCCACTGACACCCACACCCCCGCGAATTCACTTCTATAATTTGGAAACGACTATTTCTAACCCTTTCAGTACCGGTGACGTGTTTTTGATTGGATTGCAGGTAAATTTATACGATTTTATGAAGCTTTTTAAAGATATAAGGTAGCTAAAAGGATTAATTGAGATAGTGTGTAGCCTTTTAGTTGATAGACGTCCTTCCTGAGCTGAATAAAATCATCAATTAGTTTCCAGAATATGATAGAAATGCCGTCACCGGTACTGAAAGGGGTAATGGCAGGCATGTTCTCCCCAAGGACTGTGTGCATGTAGGAGATATGTGCTCTACAAAGTTTTATTTTTCCATGTATGCCTTTACTACGAAAACACTGTATAATTTATCCTACCCATTAATATATAGCATTAACACCTGCAATACCAGCGACATCTTGTTTTATTTATTTTCAGCTACATTAAGACGATTTCATGAAGCTTCTAAAGAATACATGGTATCTAAAAGGATTAATTGGAATATTCCGTAGCCTTTTAATGGGTAGACATCCTTCCTAAGCTAAATATAATCGTCTAATACTTCCCAGAATGTAATGAAAAGGACGTCACCGGTAGAGAATGGTTTAACATTCTTAAAAAGAAAATGAAAGCAAATGTTTACCAATGTTGTGCATTCAAGAATATATTATTTATCTCTGAAATAGGCTTTGCTGGACCTTTGACAGGAACTTGGTGATCGCTCTACCGATATACTGTATATATATATATACATTCGGTTACGGCCAAAAACATCGCTAAAAGACCGAGAGTTGGGTTCAAAGATGATCAAAAGGCCTTTGATAGCGTGTTCACCTTTATTCTGGCAAACGACTTTACTGATACTTGAAAAATGATAAATGCTCAGATCTTGTCGCTTTGTGGGATAACTAACCAACATTACTGGGCTGGGAGGGGCTGAGGGGGAGGGCCTGCACACGTATACACACGCACACATATACAAACATATACAAACACATATACATACACAAAAAACACATACACACACACACACACACATTACAAACACACAATCACCCGCATACATATATACTCATATTACCAATACACAAGCAACCGCACATACTGTACATACATACACATACACACACACAAGCATACACACACTACTATGCATTCAAACAGAGACAGTTACATATTATAAAAACAAACCCACATAAATATTCACACACTCAAAAATATTTACACATTCATATATACAAACGCACACAATCGCACTCTCAGATGTACACAAAAACATTCACATTCACAAAAACTCACAGCACATTCATAAAGACACGTGCACATGGTATCATACGCGCGTAAATTCACACTCACACACACACACACTCAAATACAGTCACATAAAGAATAATACATACCCTCCCACTCAAGTAAATGTACACATATACACTAACTTACAAACATACACGTGCACAAACACAATGGCACGTAATTAACACACACACACACACACACACACATCTTCAAGGTCTCTTTTACGAACAAGTGCACTCCAATCAATACATATCACTCTTGTTTCTCATAACACATAATATTTCTACCATTTGTAGCACACGCACACACATACACACACACACACACATACACAGACACACACACGCACGCACACACATAACACAAACACCCACACACACACTCACGTACAAACACACACATCACTTTGTATTACACATGCTGTTCTATATTTACAATCGGGTAATGTGTAAATCTTAAGAAGATATTTTTATAATTTGAGACAAGAACAGGAAGCGAGCACCTTTTTGTTGTTATAAGGAAGCTACCCGGATATGAGTAGTTAGCTCCTTAGACCTCAATCAAGCTCAATAATAAATGCATCCCAAGGACCCCCCTTTCGTGATAAATGTGTACATTATTCGGTAGAATAAAATCCCGGCCGAAGGCCGGTCCCTCCTAAGTTACAGGCTCGCCATCGCTTGCCAGGAAAAAATCGACACCCAAGTGGCACGAAAGGTTAATATTGACACAATATTGTATATTAATTATATATTAATATATTACTAGTAACACAAACAAATGGGCGAAAGTTTCAAATGACAAAACTAATGGGACTAAACCTGAAGGAGAAAGGGGTTCAGAAAAACCCCAATAGTTCCCCTTAAGAAACAATGATGTACACATAATGTCAGTCGCAAACAACTACAAACACTTGGACGTCAAGGATTCTAGCCCCACTGAAGTCACTTGCCTATAATGACTGGCTTAGGTGTCCTGACGGAGAATGACTGTAGCATGGTCCCTCTCTAGCTAAGCGGGTCAAGAATCAGCTCACATGGTTGCCTACACATCGTTCCATGTGTGTAGAAGAGGTTGCATCTACGTGTGCCTGGAGCTCATGCACCACCCCGGTCGCCAAAGGTGCCAGGATTTCGCCGTTAACCTCTTCTGTACCGGCTACGTCTTTTCAGTTTTATTCTATGTATATTTAGATGATTTTGTGCAGTTTAAAAATGATCTATAGTAGTAAAATGGGTTAAGTGAGATACTTCAAAGCCTGTTAATTGCCAGATGTCCTTCCTAACCTGGATAACATCGATTAGTAGTTTCCACAACAAATTAAAAATACGTCGTCGGTACAGATGGGGTTAAGGTGAACTACTAGTGTAAGAAACTCTATAGATTTTCAGCCTCAGTGTTGCAATTGAGCAATGATATAATGCAAATATTTTATTATTATTATTATTATTATTATTATTATTATTATTATTGTATTTTTTTTTTTACACATTACCTTTGTCATTAATTCATCATATACAAGATTGTTCTAACTTATCACAAAATTGATTCATTATAAATTTAATAACGTAGGTGTTAGATTGATGATATGATTGATAAATGATTGCGTGAATTTTATCTTCCGAAGTAAGACTACCTCATGTAAAGTAAGTCAGTTAATTAAACTTATGACATTTTCTTAATGATTGACATGAACTAAAGCCAATTTAATGATATGTACCTAAGAATTTAATTGTCAATATATTTGGAATAACTTAATTGTTTTCTTCATCCTATTATTTCAAATGAATATATATTAATACATTATATGCTGAACGGTGATATAAGCGCAACAAGAACACCCAAATATTTATCGAAGGCTGGACATCACGTTATTAAGGGAGCCCACCTCGCTTTTTTTCGCTTTCTCTCCCTCTCTCGTTGGCTTGTATTCATTCGGCCCCATTCAGTCTACTGTTTTAAGACGTTTACCCCCACCCAGGTGTCAATATTTTCCTGGCGAGCGGTAGCGAGCCTGCATATATATATTTTTGTTTTGACAGCAAGCTAAATTTGTACATTTTCGATAGAACAATGTCTCCGGCGAAGCCGGATTTCTCCATACAATGCTGGCTCGCTATCGCTCGCCAGGAAGAAATCGAAACCTGGATGGGGATAAGCGTCTTATAACAGTTGGCTAAATGGGGCCGAATGGATACAAGCCAGGGAAAGAGAGAAAAGGAGAGAGAGATAAAAAAAAAGGCTGGTGACCCCCGTTAAGTTAGGCCGACCTACGCAAGAAAATATTATTAATATAGCTTGGACAAGGCGATAGATAAAAAACTAGGCGGCCAATAATGTATATATGATAACAGTTGCAGTCCTCAGTCCGCTTCAATTTATATATATATATGTATACTGTATATCTTACACGGGATTGGTCAATTTCATATCGCGGCCGCATTTCTTATGGGCCGGAGTCTGGGTATTGACTTGGGGGGGCCGGGCAAAAATGTCTACCGGCCATCGGCTAGCCTTGAGTGGCCAGTGGGGGAGAGGGAGGGGGGCAGGGGAGAGGGAGGGAGAGAGTTGGGAGGGAGGGACTGAGAGGGATTGAGGAGGATTGAAAATTTGGGAGGGTGGGGACGGAGAGAGGGCTTGGGAGTTTGGGAGGGATGGTGAGGGAGGAAGGGAGAGGGGTTAGGAGTTTGGGAGGGATGGGGAAGGATGGAGGGTTTGGGAGGGAGGGAGGGGGACGGAGAGAGAAGGGTCGGGAGTTTGGGAGTGAGGGAGAAGGGTCGGGAGTTTGGGAGTGATGGGGAAGGAGGGAGGA
>CM064543.1:3703821-3714768 GCA_032716605.1 Paralithodes platypus
TATTTAGGTGTCGATTTTTCCTGGCGAGCGTTAACAAGCCTGTGGTGCCTTCGTGGTGCAATGCATAAGGTGTTGATATTCGGTGTGAGCGTCCTGGGTTCGAATCCACGGACTGCCACATGTGTTTGTAATAACTGCCTTCGTGGTGCAATGCATAAAGTGTTGATATTCGGTGTGAGCGTCCTGGGTTCGAATCCACGGACTGCCACATGTGTTTGTAATATTTCATAAATCGATTTTAGGAGTAGAGTTGGTTGTTGGATAGAACATAATATTTGAGAGGAATCGTCTTTTGGCTGGGAAATTTTTCTATCGAAAAATGTACAAATTTATCTTGAAGGAGGGTGTGAGTGGAGGGGGGGGGGGGGGGTTAAGCTTGATTGAGGTCTAGGGAGGAAACTAAAAGAATAATTTATGCACCCACCTCCCCTTAATGGAACTCCAAGCATTTGCACTAGATCTTTCGTGGTGGAATAAGTGCATGGATACGAGACAACAGCACTGTGGGTTTGGGAGCTAAACAAGCTCCGAGCTAATGGCCAGACAGAGATGTTCCGCTTGTTTGGGTGGGCAAATAAGTACCTTGTCAGCTTCATAATTCGCACTCTAGATTAAATCCTTCAGCCATTGCTGTGTTTAACAATCTAATCTTAAAGCTAAAGAAAGTTATATACAAAACAAAACAATGATAACTCGAACAAGATAGAATATTCATTATTTACCTGCTTTCTCTCTCTCTCTCTCTCTCTCTCTCTCTCTCTCTCTCTCTCTCTCTCTCTCTCTCTCTCTCTCTCTCTTCCTCCAGATAGCCCAGTCAGCAATTAGCGGTATATGGTAATTATCCAATGGGTTAATAGGGTATAATTAGGGAGATCTGCCGAGTTATTAGGGTGCTAAGTGAGGCACGGGGTATGAGAGAGAGAGAGAGAGAGAGAGAGAGTGAGAGTGAGACAGAAATAGTGAGTGAGAGAGAGTGAGTGAGTGTGAGTGAGAGTGTGAGTGAGAGAGAGCTTGTGAGTGAGAGAGAGAGAGAGAGAGTATTACTAGCAACAAGTTAAAGATACAGCTTTGCCTGCCAGTCAGCTCTGCCATTTGTCTCCTTCATTCACATAGAAAACAAAAACCTGTTTAAAAAGGCTACGAATGATATTGAGTTAGTACATCACACGTAAATGGGAAGATATATTTATTCAATATTGTTAAGCTTCCCCCTATACCTCCATCAAGCTTAATATATTATCCCAAAATTCCCGTTCGAGATAAATGTGTACATTTTTCGGTAGAAAAATGTCCAGGCCGAAGGCCGGTTCCTTCAAAATTACAGGTTCGCTTAAGCTTGCCAGGAAAAAATCGACACCCTAACTGGCACAAAAGGTCTCGATGTTGATAAAGACATGGGATGAATGATCTTACAATTGACAAACTAATGGGGCGAACGTCTTATAATCTCAAAACTAATAGGGCCAAGCATGAGGGAGAAGGGGGTCCAGAAAAAGCAACTACCTCCCCCTTAATAGTGGAGAGAACAGCCCTAAATTGGGGAGGATGGATTATATGCAGAGTAATGACATGCAGACTAATTAGAGAGAGATTAATCCAACTCCATTAAAAAGATACCAACTTATTTTAATTGTTACACTGAAATGTAACAGTGCGTTAACTAGAAACATAATAATTACGTATAAGAAATATTAGAAACAACAAAATGAACCATAGAAGCATTTGACTGAAACTTGTACCATTTAAGGGGAGGTTTTTAGTGCTTTCCCTAGATTTCCATCAAACTTAAAATCACACCCCCTTGAGCCCCTTTCAAGATAAATTTTTACATTTTTCGGTAGAAAAATTTCCCGGCTGAAAGCCGGTTCCTCTTAAATTACAGGCTCGCTATCGCTCGCCAGGATAAAATCGACACCTAAACGACACGAAAGGTCTTAAAATTGACAGAAAAGGGTTGAAAGTTATTAAAATCGTCAAAATAATGGGGCAAACGTCTTAAAATTTGAAAAAACAATGGGGCTAAACCTGAATGAGAAAGGAGTTCAGTAAAAACTCCCTCAAGTGGAAATCTCCCCTTAACCCCTTCTGTATCGGTGACATCCTCATAACTTTGCTCTGCCTACTCTTAAACAGAGCAAGGGGCGAGGGAACGTGAAAGTAGTCCCGGACCATAAGAATTGGAACTTTAAAGGTTTCCGTTCGGGCTCTGTCTCGAGTCGGCCACCCCCAGCAATGGGGTACTATGCCTGAGTTCATACATACATACATACATACATACATACATACATACATGCATACATACATACATACATACATACATACATACATACTATTATACGATTATATTCACTTTAAAAAGGAGCTCAGGCAATTAACAGGCTTCGAATGATCTAACTTAACCCTTTTTACTACCATAGATCCTTCTTGAACTGCACACACATCGTCTAAATATAGCTAGAATAAACTGAAAAAGACTTCGTTGGTACAGAAGGGGTTAAAACCATATCGTAACCTGATTATAATTATGAACATACACGGATGACTATAATAAATAATTAATTATAGAGGATGTGGGTGTAATACTGAACGGGTAACCACAGGATCAGGGGTAAGTATCCTCAATCATCATGTATTTAGGGATGCAACTATTGGGATACATATTATGAATTTATTTAGACGTTGACAGTCTAAAATAAACAAAAAATACAAAACAAAATACAAATAAAACACAAAATATATACATAAAATGCCTGCCGCCTCCATTGATGAACACCTTATTATTTGCAACCATAGGATCAGTTATCATTGTATCGAATTATCCGTGTAATAAGACGACAAACCATTTACGAGTACAAGAAATATACATATACATATTTGTTTATGTGGACGAGAGAGACAACAGGCAAAACTGCTTGTGAAGATTGCCTCCCCTAGATTTGAAAGAGTGACAGGGCCAAAATAAAGGAATGTTCGAGCCAAAATGCCTTGACACACGGAGTTTGAAGAACTATAAGTCATAGGATGAAGGAAAGATGGATTCAGGAACAGAGTTCCAGAGCTAAGCTGTTGAATAGAAGAGATCCCGGTAATATCGTTTCACTCTTGTGTTGGAGGTTGCATATAAAAAATATATATATATATATTATATTATTGTCGGGTGTGCACGTCACCTGAATATTTTTCTATGAAGATGTCACAATATTACCCTCCAATCAAAACATTCACATTCCGATAAAAATAAACGATGAATTTCCGACCGAAGACAAATTTAATTAAATATCTCTCGAGAAAATGCATAAGTAAATAGACTAACACGTGTGATAAAACAAATACTGAATAAATAAAACCCAACCACTTTCAGATCGCCCAAGTATGCCAAAAAACAAAAGCGAACACGGGGGCTAAAAAGGGGTAACTGTGATGAACTCAATATTTCAGGGGCTAACAGGATTCCACCGTCGCCAGGGCTAGCCGTCTTGCATATTTGAGGAGGCACACAGTTTTGCGTTCTCCTGACGACGCCGTGGCTAAAAGGAGTGTTGAGTATATACGGCCTCCGCTGGTACAGTTACCAAAATAAGTGATGTTACTGTACATACTGGCTCTCTATCTCGTAGAACAAGAAATTCCCGTAGGTATGATCAAGATATCGCCATAAAAGTTGGAATTGGGAAGGGTATCAATATTTTTATTTTAAAACTCTTTGTACCCCGAATACTACTACGTATCAAAGAAACGGCTGGTATTTTTTATTGATTTGATGTGTATGGATGAAACAAAAGGCAAAGCTGCCTGCAACAAGTGTCCCCTCCAAGTGAAGCAGAGCCAAATTCAAGTTACTCTAAAGTAAAAATGTCTGAACACACGGAGTTTGAAGCCGTTGAAGTCATAGAATGAGAAAAAGACAGATTTAGGGAGGGAGTTCCAGAGCTTACTTGTTGAGCACATACGTATTAATCCAATACCTACCATGTTTTTACGTACCGTGATTTAATTGTATATAGCATACGTAATGCTGCATTAACATCGGTTCTTCCATATCATGAGAACAAGATATTGTAAGGGAACTTTAGCTAATAAAAGCCAATGTCTAGCAAGTTGATTTGTTCTGGTTATAGAACTGCCCTCGACGTAGCGAAAACTTTGACACTGACTGTGCCTATTTACGGCGGGCATAGAGGATATATATATATAGATATATAGATAGATAGATAGATAGATAGAGAGAAATAGTGAGAGAGAGAAGATACACGATTCTTGCATTTAGGTTCGTAAATAAGTTGTTTTACTCGTGGTATAGTGGCACCTTGCTTATTTATTGGGTTCATTACTTATTAAGTTGGTAAGTGGATTACTTATTTACGTATTTTTAGTGAGTAGAAAAAGGAGTAGTAGCGAGTACGAGATGCAGCGGTTGAGCTATCGTAAGTTAATATTTATTTATCTATTTATTTAGTCTTACTTACACTAATTTTAACTGCAATAGTTCGTTCGTGCGTTCTTTGACACACACACACACATATATATATATATATATATATATATATATATATATATATATATATATATATATATATATATATATAATGTTTATTAAAATAATCTTACTTAGGATGACAATATTATGGTTCACACCAATGAACCTACTGGTAATAACACTTAGGCAAGATTGCAAGATACAAAGGAATACAAATGATTTACAGACTGCAACAGACCTATTGGTCCTTGCGGGGCAGTTTGGATATCTACACTCCTAAGCTATTAACCACTAGGTAAAGAAAAGGATAGTAGAGCAGAAGGTTCTCTCCTCCCACCACTCCCTCCAGGTTACGCTGGCGTGGAAACGGGTGGAAAAAGATACCAAGAAGTATGGAAAAACTGACATGGAATTTCGGATAGGATAGGACGAAAGGAGATAACTTAATAGTCTACGCTCATTTTACATCTATGACTTTGGAAAAACAAACAAATATATATATATATACAGTATATGCATACTGTATAAACTGTATACTGTATATATATATATACAGCAAGGTGGAGGGGGGGATGACAAAAACCGCAGTCAACCCCCCTCATTTCTAAGATTAACTCACAGGAATTTTATTGGAATCGACAGCCTTTTATTCTGGAGGTCCGTATCTTGCGTCTACAAGAAACTGGAGGCCCCTCCGAGAAAAGTCCCTCACAAATTGGACGGCAAAAAACGAGGAAGTTGTTTGTTTTTGAGGGGACCCACACCACACGTTTCTCTCGGTAGTAGTTGTGGCGGGGTGTGTGGAGTTGGGGTTTTGGTGGTTGTGGTTGTAGTTCATTGTGGCTGAGGTCGTGTTGTGAAGGAGAAGGGGGACCAGAAAAAAAAAACATCCTCCAGAGAGGTTCCCCCCACCCATCCATCCTCCCCTATCACCCCGGACTCAGCAGGTTATATATTAGACGCAAGACTACATTTTCAATTAGTTTTTTTTTTTAAATGTTATTCTATTTTTTGGTGGACCCTTTTCTCCCTCATGTTTAGCACCATTAGTTTTGAGCTTGTAAAACGTTCACCCCAATAGTTTGGCGGTTCTAAAACCTATCGCCCCATTTCCTTGTCAAATTTAAAACCTTTCGTGCCGTTTAGGTGTCGTTTATTTCCTGGCAAGCCATAGCGAGCTTGCAATTTAGGAGGAACTGCCCTTCGGTTGGGACAATTTTCTATCGAAAAATGTACAAATAAATATTGTTATTCCCATTAGTTTAGTTTTAAATCCTACTAACACATAAACACACATAATACAGTCGGAGTAACAAGATGGGAAATGATGCATATAACAATTATTTTTAGTTTAACCTCGAACTTTTACGTATATTTCGTTTTCTCTAATTCTGCTCCTTCCCATTATCACTTTGTTTCATTATCCATCGCTCATTCTTTATACAAATAGTTCATTGTGCTGAGTACATAACGCTCATTATCGAAGGATTGTGAACAGTGACAAATGTAAGTGGAATCGAAACCGCGCAGCTAGCTAGGATGCAGGTGCTGTTACATAATTATGGGCTATATTATCCCACACTAACTTCAGTTAAAAAATGTACGTTGTGAAACAGTGAAACCTGATAACATGTTCTAATTCATGCGTATTAGGTTCTCTACTTGTTATAGAACTGGATCCCATGGCCTTTTAATTCAGCTTATAAATGATCAGTCAGCAACATAAAGTGGGTTGTTGCTAAGAGGAGCTGGTTCAGACAGGTACCAACATTTATGTAATTCACTCTTCTTAAGCCTAGCGTATGATTCTCACGTATACGATAAGACAGTCACATTAAACTTCCTAAATATTAATATCCTATTAGTATACTCCTCATTGAAATTGTGGTCTAATTATATCGAAGTGCAGGAATAGAGTTAGTGATGAGATATTATTATACAGTTATGTTGGCATCCCTCACTCCGTCATCTTCCCTCCACCCCCTCCCTATCCTCTCACAGCTCACTCGGCTACCTTCACCGTCCCTTCTCGCCGGTCTCTTTTCGGAAATTGTGTTACTGTTGTGTTATTCGGGGTTTTAGTGAACGTGCGTGCATGTTATTGAAGACTGGGAGGAATGGAACAATATTTTAGTTGAATGAAGAACATTGATCGAGTCCTCCATCGTCACTTTGGGAGAGGAAGTAGGAGTGAACTGACGTGGTGAACTAGACCCTGCCCTGGCTTCCGTGTGTCTCGAGGTAAGACATAGTTCTGTGTGGTTCATTTACAGCCTTAGGAATAATTATTAATGTTGTAACTAGTCATAGCGGTCGGCGTTACCATCTTGCTTGGTTCTAACATAATGTTCTTGTTGTAGTTAAAACGTAATGGAGTTTGTTGTTGAAGAACCGCAAATGATGTACAATTTTGATTTATTTATTAGATAGTATACCGTCGCCTCGCTGATGCACATACTTTCCACCTCTCGCTTCTCCAAGGAACTGTAAATTTAGTATCGATAAAGTGCATAATAATGGCTTACGGTAAAACGTATATTTTACCAATATTATTCTTTCATTTGCCTTGACTTTGCTAAAATCCTAGCATAACTTATGTTAAGTTTCCCTCCTCCCACCTTTCCTCCCCTCCTCCCACTACCTTCCCTCCCCTCCCACATACCCACCTTTCCCTCTTACCTCCCTCCCTCCTTTCTTTTCCTCCTCTCCTCCCGCCTTCCTCCCCTTCCCTCTCGCCTACCCTCCCACCTTTCCTACTCCCCCGCCATCTCTCCTACTCCCCCGCCATCTCTCCTCTCCCCCATCTCTACTCCACGACCACCCATCCTCTCCCAATGTGTGTCCTCTTCCAAATTTCTCCTCAGCCCACCACCGCTCCTCTTCCATCACCCTTCCTCCCACACCACCCAACCCCACCACCCCTATCACCCTTCCTCCCCCATTCCCTTTTCTACCCCTCCATCGCTCCTCCCCCACCACTGCTCATCTCCCACCATCCCTCCTCTCCACCACGTGCACCGCTCCTCTCCCACCACCGCTCCTCCCCCATCACCGCTCCTCTCCCACCACCCCTCCTTCCCCACCCCCGCTCCTCTCTCACCACCCCTCCTCCTCCACCACCCTTCTCAACTGTACACTCACGCGTACTAAAAACTGCTCAGTGTTGGATCCTTCCTTCTCCCCCTGGGCAGGTGGAAGGGAGGAGTCGTGTCCAAGCCTACCCCACCTTCCACCCCCAAACTATCTCAACTCCCCCACCTTCCTCCTCTAGCTGCCAGTTAGTGATTAGCAACGTATGTTCTCATGTCTTGTAAATTATAGCTAAACCATCATTGTACACTCTTACAATGGCCAACATTTAAATATGTATAAGGAATTAAATACAATATGTAATTGTATTCTCAAAATGAGTCTATACACACAACGTGAGTTACACCAATTTCGGCTGTAAGTCTTCTGCTCTCTCTCTCTCTCTCTCTCTCTCTCTCTCTCTCTCTCTCTCTCTCTCTCTCTCTCTCTGTCTCTGTCTCTGTCTCTGTGGTCGGTCTCTGTCACCTCTCTCTCTCTCTCTCTCTCTCTCTCTCTCTCTCTCTCTCTCTCTCTCTCTCTCTCTCTCTCTCCCTCCACGTAGACTACGAGTTCAGGTCATTGAAGTTTTTTAAAATGTTTAATGGGTTTGACAATGTGGATTTTAGACTTGGACGCGACTCCCCCCTTCCACCTGCCCAGGGTGGAGCAGTTTTTAGTACGCGTTAGTGTACCTTCAGTCCTATCCACTCCTATTCCAATGACTATTCCTTACACTATTTAACTAGTTTTCCACAACGACCCAGCTTGCAGTCCCTCCAGAATTCACGTGATGAGGCCATAACACGCCTACCATCTGATTAATCAACTATTGCCGATTGGGGCAGAGAAAATCTTGTTACTTTCATTATTTCAACCCAATTTCTCCTTATATCTACCTGTCACATACTTCCACACGACCATCACTCACTCTTCAACAATACACACAATTCAACCCTTCATCTTCTATAAATATACTTGGTTTCTTTTACTCCTGACGTTTTTTGGAAAGATAATATTACTACTCTTGCTAAATCATCTTCCCAGAAGTTAGTTGTGCTACTTGCAAAACGTTGTCATTAAAGTACTCTTCCTAAAAAGGTGTTTATATTCTGTCAACTTTTCAAAGTTAATTTAACAAGAATAATAGTTTTTGCAGTAGTCAGCGGAATAGTCTCGCTACTAACACTACTACTACTACTATTGAGGCTGAGGTGTTGATAGAAGGTGGTTGAGTTGACATAATGGTAGAACTGGTCAGAACACATAGGGAGGTAGGGGCCGCTGGACAAACACTGGACAACCCTTATCACATTACTCAGTACTTGTGTTACCTTGGCTCCCTCCTTCTATTAAGGGGGCCCACCTCGCTTTCTCTCCCTCTCTCTTTGGCTTGTATCCATTCGGCCCCATTCAGCCTACTGTTTTAAGACGTTTACCCCCATCCAGGTGTCAATATTTTCCTGGCGAGCGGTAGCGAGCCAGCATATATATAACTTGTTTGACAGCAAACTAAATTTGTACATTTTTCGATAGAAAAATGTCTCCGGCGAAGCCGGATTTCTATATACAATGCTGGTTCGCTATCGCTCGCCAAGAAGAAATCGAAACCTGGATGAGGATAAACGTCTTAAAACAGTTGGCTGAATGGGGCCGAATGGATACAAGCCAGAGAAAGAGAGAAAAGGAGATAAAGATAAAAATAAGCAGGTGACCCCCCCCTTAAGAAGGCAGACCTCCAATCACCTTCTATCGGAGTCTTCTATTCCTCCTTCTCTCATCCACATTTGAACCTTCTCCTTTATTATCATCTGTCTTGTCTTCTGGGCTTTGTGTTCTATTCTGCATTTGAACCTTCTTATTATCATATTTCTTGTCTTTTGTGTCTGTCTTCTATCCTTCCTTCTTTCATCTGCATTTGAACCTCATTATCATCTGCCTTTTTTTGTCTTTGTCTTTTATCCTTCCTTCTTTTATCTGCATTGAACCTTCTCATTATCATCTGCCTTGTCTTTTATTCCTCTTGCTTTCATCTACTGTACATTTGAACCTTCTCATTCATCATCATCATCTCTCATATCTTCTGTTCTATGTTTGCTATTCCTCCTTCTGTCATCTACACATTAACCTTATTACTATCGGTCTTATTTTGTTTCT
Source organism: Paralithodes platypus (assembly GCA_032716605.1). Lineage (NCBI taxonomy): Eukaryota > Metazoa > Arthropoda > Malacostraca > Decapoda > Lithodidae > Paralithodes > Paralithodes platypus. The sequence continues at coordinate 3,713,522 of CM064543.1, forward strand.
CTATTCCTCCTTCTTTTGTCTACATTTGAACCTTCTCATTCATTATCATCTCTCTTATCTTTTGTTTTTTTGTTTTCTATTCCTCCTTCTTTCATCTGTTCTTCATTCTGTCATTTACATTTGAGTCTTCTCACTATTTTCTATCTTCTGGGTTTTTTTCTATTCTTCCTTCTGCCATCATATATGTGAACCTTCTTATTATCATCTGTCTTATCTTTTGTTCTGTGTTTTCTATTCTACATTTGAACCTTCTCACTATCATCTGTCTCTGCTTCTGTTCGTCAATCTACCCTCTTTCCAGTATCGTATATCTGCATTTTTAGCCTTTTTCTTTCCCCTTATGGTGTATATGCGGACTTTCCCATTTACACACCTTATATAGCGTCTTCTATTCTTCAGTCTACCCTTCTAATTTGGATCTGCGTCACTGTTTCTATTAGCAGTTTCTGTTCTCCCTGATATTAACCCTTTGAAGATTATGACGCATTTTGATAGTAAAGTCTGGCAATCATTAGACGATTTTATTTCCTATAATTCTGTTTCCAATTTGTCTTTCCTACATTTACTTCTTGGTGTCACGTTCTTCCTTAACCACTTTCTCTTTCGTCTTCTTCCTCTTCCGGTTTCTACTCCTACTTTTCCTCCTTTCCATCTTCTTTCTTCTCCTCCTCCTTCTTTCCATCTCCCTCCTCCTCCACCGCCTCTTCATCGTCCTTCTCCTTCTCGACTTTCAATTCCTACTCCTCGCCTTAATTACCATCTTTTCCTTCCCAATCATCATCTTCCTCCTCCATCGTCCTCCTATTCCTACATCATCCTCTTATTCCTACATCGTCCTCCCATTCTTCGTCCTCCTCCTTCCTTGTCTTCCTTTATTCTCGTCCTCCTCTTCCTCCATCCTCCTCCCGTTCATCGTCTTCTTCTTCCTTCTCCTTCATCTCCTCGTTCTCTCCTTTCCTCCTGCTCTCCATCCTCCTCCTCCTCCTCCACGTCTTTCGCCCACCTCATCCATCCGTCTTCACCCGTCCCTCTATTTGGCCTCCATCAACCATTTGCCAATTGACCACTTGCGAGTTTCAGGCTATAAGGAAGTTGGAGCCGTAAACATCGGTATTAAACAGAAATACAATAATAAAGTAGATGTCTAATGGATAAAACATATGTTGGTTTTAGTTGTGTGTATTTATAAATGTACTACAACCACATTTTAGCTGATAATTCTGCTAATTATCAATGTAAAAAAACTC